>CM056595.1:22740293-23015293 GCA_029721355.1 Tegillarca granosa
CCTTGTTTTTCGTGGATAACTACCATTTTTTAGCTCTGGTTGACATATGATGTAACATTTTGTTTTTACATCACAAGCTATTTAGAGGTAAAATTTCTGCCAGAAGTTCATTCAGCAAGAAGACCTGTGAAACTCTGATAAGTTAGCTTCCTTCAGGTCTGCAATACGGAAATGTAATTATAACTAATTATAACTTCTCTTAATTAAAGTTCTACTCGTTATTGGCAAACTGAACATGTAACATGCATATTTACCATGAAATTTCTTTTATTTCAAAAATTGGCTAACATGTAAGAGATTTAAAAAAAAGAAAAAAGAAAAGCCTACCGGATTTTTGAGATTTTTCTCTGAATACCATCTAATTATTCTTTAAGGTATGGTAATTTTAAGACTAAAATGAAACATTTTTTTAAAATTAATTATTTTCATTTTATTTCATTTTGTTTTTTAAATTATTCATTTTTCTTATTTTTTATTTTTTCATTTCTTTTTTTATTTTTTTTTTCATTTTATTCTATTTAAATTAATTTAATTAAATTTATTTTATTTTATTTCACATTTCATTTCATTTCAATTTATTTATTTATTTATTTATTTATTTATTTATTTATTTATTTATTTATTTATGTCTCAAGAATATTTAGCACTAGTTTTGTTTTTTAAAAAAAAAAAAAAAAAGATTAAAATACAAACATGCAGATGAGAGGTGTAACAGTTACAAAGAGAAAATGTTGAATTTGGGGCCTCATGGCTTAGTGGTCTAAAAGACAGTTAGAGATCATAGTGCCTATCACCACCTAGGGTCAAATCCCACTTGGGGCAGATCCATGTAAAAGAAAATTGGTCATTTAATAAAATTTGCTTGCCAAAAAATATGTGATTTTCTCTGGAAATCTGGTTTCCCTCGATCATCCCTAAACTGACCCCCTGGGTTTAAGCAAAAGAATCTAGACTGGGGCGTAATTTCATTACTCCACTCCATTCCACTCCAGACTTCTATTTTACCTTATTCCAATGCTACATTAAGCTATTCAATATCAATATTACAAGACGCAAATCATGTCAGAGATTCTCATTTGATATGTTTTGAATTAGATTGTGCTAACTATTTGCCATGTCTGTGTTATTACACAGAAAACTCTCTATATTTCATAAATCTATTTCATCAAAATTATAATTATAAATTATATATGAATCACAAACAACTCATTTCTCCTTTGTTAATTTTTTTCTATGTTTTACCAAAATAAAGAGTAGATTTTGAAATACATGTACAAGGTTTTAATAAACAATTTCAGACTCCCCTCATATGATAATTTTTATTCTTTTTCAAATTATGTTAATGTTCAATAATTACTAGTAAATGTGAAGGATTTCTTATTTAGATCTTAAATATTAACAAACAAATAGAAACAGGAAGGAAGTATGGATTTGCGTTGGTGGGTGGGTGGCATGACAAACATTTATATACATGTATATAATATGTGTGTAAGTAGTCAATAAATATGTATTTTTTTTAACTCATTATTAAATTTTATATATATATATAAACGTCTGTATCAATGTTTTAAATATCAGTCAGATCGTAGTATAGTCCATGATTGGTGGGTAACATTCTCAACATTCAAAATCTACCATATTACAACATCAAAACTAAGATTAGGACTTTTTTACTCCAGTAATAATCGAGATGCTGGTAAAAGTATGAGATTAACCTTTTAAAAAGGAAATGATAAGGTAATATTTTTTTTGTTGATATTTTGTGAATTGAACATCATGTACATGGACCTTACATCCATCAATACTAGTGTCTGGACAAATATGTGATAGCTTGATCTAGTTGTGTAATTATGTTACTGTCAAATGGAATTTATTTTTCTATCCAGATTTGTAGATAGTTACATATTGCAAATACAAATATTGAACATGATTTCCCTTAATTTTTTCATTTATTTATAATAACACAATGATATATTTGGTCAGTGTCTATATTTGTAATCTTTTTAAAAACTTCTGAGTGAAGGATTCTACCACACTATCCCCCTCATAAAAAATAACGTCCTTAGATATTTTTTCCTGATTTATAATGATTTGACTTTATAAAATTTTACTGTATTCTTCATCATTTTGTTACAATGTCTGAACAACATACCTTCTAGACTGAAAAATTGGTATTCAAATTAGACAGGTTATCAGAGTCCATGGGTTAATTACCAAAAACAAGAGGCCCAAAAGGGCCTGTGGAGCTCAAGTGACAAAAATGGTTCTTGTGCCTTCATTTATATAAACTCAGTACAGGGACTTGAGCTGACGTTAAATGCTAAATATAAAAGCTGTAGGCCTTACAGTTTCAGAGAAGAATATTTTTAAATTTGACTTCCCATATAAGTATATGTAGATATATGTGCCCCTTGGTGGGACCAAAAATGGCCCAGGGGCCTTTATTTGTACAAACCTGGTAAAGGGACTTGAGCTGATTATGAAAGCTTAAAGCCTTACAGTTTCAGAGAAGAAGATTTTTAAATTTGATTTCCCATATATGCATATGTAGATATATTGGCCCTTAGGGTGGGACCAAAAATGGCCCAGGGGCCACCATTTGTACAAACTTGGTAAAGGGACTTGAGCTGATGTTAAATGCCAAATATAAAAGCATTATGCCTTACAGTTTCAGAGAAGAAAATTTTTTAATTTGATTTCCAATATATATATATGCATATGCAGATATATGGACCCCTGGGGTGGGGCCAAAAATGGACCGTGGGCCACCATTTGTACAAACTTGGTAAAGGGGCTCAAGCTGATATTAACTGCCAAATATGAAAGCTTAAGGCTTCATGGTTTTAGAGAAGAAGATTTTCAAAGTTGATTTTCCATTATAAGCCATATATGCATATGCAGATATATGGACCCCTGGGGTGGGGCCAAAAATAGACCGGGGGCCACCATTTGTACAAACTTGGTAAAGGGGCTCAAGCTGATATTAACTGCCAAATATGAAAGCTTAAGGCTTCATGGTTTCAGAGAAGAAGATTTTCAAAGTTGATTTTCCATTATAAGCCATATATGCATATGCTGATATACAGACCCCTGGGGTGGGGCCAAAAATGGACCGGGGGCCACCATTTGTACAAACTTGGTAAAGGGGCTCAAGCTGATATTAACTGCCAAATATGAAAGCTTAAGGCTTCATGGTTTCAGAGAAGAAGTTTTTCAAAGTTGATTTTCGATTATAAGCCATATATGCATATGCAGATATATGGACCCCTGGGGTGGGGCCAAAAATAGACCGGGGGCCACTATTTGTACAAACTTGGTAAAGGGGCTCAAGCTGATATTAACTGCCAAATATGAAAGCTTAAGGCTTCATGGTTTCAGAGAAGAAGATTTTCAAAGTTGATTTTCCATTATAAGCCATATATGCATATGCAGATATATGGACCCCTGGGGTGGGGCCAAAAATAGACCGGGGGCTACCTTTTGTACAAACTTGGTAAAGGGGCTCAAGCTGATATTAACTGCCAAATATGAAAGCTTAAGGCTTCATGGTTTCAGAGAAGAAGATTTTCAAAGTTGATTTTCCATTATAAGCCATATATGCATATGCAGATATATGGACCCCTGGGGTGGGGCCAAAAATAGACCGGGGGCCACCATTTGTACAAACTTGGTAAAGGGGCTCGAGCTGATATTAACTGCCAAATATGAAAGCTTAATGCTTCATGGTTTCAGAGAAGAAGATTTTCAAAGTTGATTTTCCATTATGAGCCATATATGCATATGCAGATATATGGACCCCTGGGGTGGGGCCAAAAATGGACCGGGGGCCACCATTTGTACAAACTTGGTAAAGGGGCTCAAGCTGATATTAACTGCCATATATGAAAGCTTAAGGCTTCATGGTTTCAGAGAAGAAGATTTTCAAAGTTGATTTTCCATTATAAGCCTTATTTTTACTTTTTACGAAGTACGACAGAAAAACGCTAAAAACGCGTAACCTAGTTTTTGACAGAATTTCACGAAATGTATAACCTACATGTTTAAGGGTGTCTAGAAGCTAAATATCACATCAGATTTTGAAAATAACCTATGGTTTCAGAGAAGAAGCTTATTTTAGGTTTTTTACATTCTAGGTCGCTGTGACCTACTTTTGGTTGCCATGGAAACCAATTGTACAAATTTTCATCTACTCCTTCTAAGGATCATTCCTGCAAAGTTTTGCTAAAATTGGCCCAGTAGTTTCTGAGTTTTTGCTGTTAACGGACGCACGCACGCACGAACGCACGCACGCACGCACGCACGCACGCGCGCATCATGCCATAAGCTCATCTGGCTTTAGCCAGTTGAGCTAAAAATATCACTGATATGTCCAAAAATAAATTACTTTAGTTAGACAATTTTTCATTTATTAAAAGTTTTAATTTTCACAAGTCTAATTTCTGTTTGGACTGTTTGTTTAGAAGTTTTTCCCAGAACAATCAGATAGTTACTATTTTGGATATATATTTTTTGTGTAGTCCCTAGAACCAAATATTTTGAGCAAAAAAAAATCATTTCAAAATGTTACAAATATTCTTTAAATCTTAAGTTAGATATTTGTCAGAAGATAAAAAGACTCTCAAAAGATCACTAAAGAGTTCCTGTACATCTATTTCAAACCAAAAACTCAAACATATTCATTCATTGATAAGTAAAAATAAAACCGATATTATACCGATATTAACATAGACTGGGGGTATGACAACAGCTCTTCTGTATGTTGTACATTAAAGAAAGGCAAAAAAAATCACTCAATATCCTATCAATTTTACAGTTTGTATGCTTTATGTAATACCCAATGACAATCTAGTCTGTGATACTCCAAATCTAGGGATAAATATATGTTATATGTTTTACCGATACAATCTCATAGACAGCGAGACAATATTTACAGAATTACTATGGCACTGATTAAGGATTACGAGACTCATCTTTGGCATTTTAGAGCATGTCAAAAAAAAAGAATAAATAAATAAAAATACTGATTAGGAATTACGAAACTGGTCCTTGGTATATTAGTGCATGTCACACGAACACACACACACACACACACACACACACACACACACACACACACACACACACACACACATATGAACATGCACACATGCGCACGTACACACACATGCACATGCACACACACACAAATCTGTGATTTCGATAGTTTATCAGAATGAATATTATAAATATCGGTAACATATTTTATTACTGCTTTTTTCCCCCATGAATTTTCCAGTGGATATTACCAATAACAGAACTTAATACACTTTTTTCCGCTACCACAATTTTCCAATCATTATACATGTATTCTCTTTTCATGTTTAGAAATATCCAAAATAACAATAATGTAATTTCTCTGAATATAAATTTTATTCTTTTAAATACAATGTAACATTTTAATTGATTTTCTTTGTGCCAAAGACTATGCTGCATGTTTTAGTTGTTATTAACTTACCCTGGAGTCAAATCTTAAAAAAAAAAAAATAATAAAAAATATTATCAATTCTTTCTGTAAAACAGCTTTTAATTTGCACATGGCATGGTAACGTGAAGGAAATCGGGATGGAAATAATCCTATTTTTCAGCTTGAAATTCTTCTAATTCAACATGCAATGATAACACCTTGCTTTGGATTATTATGTTCGCAGACATAACGCTATTGGTAGGTGGTTCAGTATAACATGGAAATATAAATTAAAGTCTGGTTTTTTTTTTAAATGATTTAAAAATATTACTTGATTAAATTCTAGCAGAATGCAAAACATGTTTTATTATAAAGTATGAATAATACAAATGCACCAAGATTTTAATCATTCTACTTTGGTAGAAATTGATAAGGTAATATGTTTTGTTGATAATGAAATTGAATACATGTATTGGGAAAAAAAGACCTCTCTTTTAAAATTAAAAAGAGTTAATAAAATACCATCAAACTGTTTGAAATGCATGTAAGAGTACTGCAAACCAGCCTATCTTTATGAAAAACTGAAATACTTTTTTTCCCCCAATATTACAATTGGTTTTACTACATCGAGGCAAAATAGTGGGGAAATGCTATTTTGTCCCAATGCAGCAATCTTTCATTGATAACGAGGCTATAAGATCTAGGATAGAGGAGGAAACCAGAGTTCCCCAAAAATACACAGACATTTGGCAAGCTAGCTGAAAAACTTTCTCACATCAGGATCTGTCTAACTGAGTTTCAAACCAAGGTGTTGGGATCTGTAGGCATGCTTTCACACAAGTGTTGGGGTCTGTAGGTTACTTAAACACCAGTGTTGGAATCTGTAGGCAACTTTAACACAAGTGTTTGGATCTGTAGGTATGCTTTAACACAAGTGTTGGGATCTGTAGGCGACTTTAACACAAGTGTTGGGATCTGTAGGCATGCTTCAACACCGGTGTTGGGATCTGTAGGCATGCTTTAACACTGGTGTTCAGATCTGTGGGCATGCTTTAACACAAGTGTTGGGATCTGTTGGCATACTTTAACACCAGTGTAAGGATCTGTAGGCATGCTTTAACACCAGTGTTGGGATCAGTAGGCATGCTTTAACACCAGTGTTGGAATCTGTAGGCATGCTTTAACACAAGTGTAAGGATCTGTAGGCATGCTTCACCCTTAGGACACCTAGGCACCCTAAAATTCGAAGGACTATAACTCCAAAATCATAAATGTCTAAGTTAATAAAGTTACTGAATAAAGTAACTTACTTTTGAGTCAAACACACCTGTTTTAAAGATAAATCCTTAATAAGTTATCTTTTGTTAAGATATATTTACATAATCTGTGTACAGTTTTTAATCAATAGGGTGTTTTATTATGCAAAGTTCAATGAAAATGTATCAGTTTTTTAGAATATTTCTGATCTAATTCTCATTTTTGTCACAGTTTAATAAAGTTCTGATTTTGATAGTCAGGGTTCAATAAAATTAAGATTTTTATTACGTTTATGACTAGTTCTCTTTTTTGTCTTGGTTCAATAAAATCTAGTTCACATTTTCAAATTCAATTAAATTATGCAATTTTGTACCAAATGTACATAATTTTAAATAATAATTGGTAAAGCATAAAACACCCTCATGGGTCATTTAATGAATTTCAAGATTTTCTTCTTATGGTAATCTATATCAGTATTTTTTTTTTTTTTTTTTTTTTTTTTATTTATTTATTTATTTATTTATTTATTTATTTATTTATGTATTTATTTATTTATTTATTTATGTATTTATTTATTTATTTAATTTATTTATTAAAATGACGTATAAAAAACAAAATCTTAAAACCAAGTTTGGTTTGTTGGTTGATGAAATGGTATTTTACACCCCATCAAGATTCTTTTACTTAAACAGAGTGAGTCAGTTCTAAAACAATGGAGGAAACCAGAGGCCCCACAGAAAACCACATACATTCAACAAGCTAACTTACGAACATTATCAAACTAGGATCTGCCCAGAGTTAGTTTTGAATGTAGGTAGTGAGAGGCAAGCGCTTTAGTGTATAGGAACTGATTTGACGAGTCAGTTAATGAGATTATTTGTCAAGTGTCTCCTTCGAGATTGTGACACCTAATACCGAGTCAGTTATGTTACAAAATGGTGCCACCTAGTACATACCATATTGAATAATTGTTGCAACAATATACAAACGTCTTAAACACAGTCAAAGATGTAAAGCAAAATCAATCTATTCAATTACGAATGAAATTCATATCTTAACAACTTATTAGACGGAATCAAGGCATATTGATTATCTTTATTCAAGTCATATATGTATATTCTGACATATCCTGACATATGATGTAACATGTAGCGTATTGTTTAGGGTGAAACTTTCAAAACAACCAAAGGTGAACAAGTTCATTTTAAATGAAACAGATTTTAGACCATGGTATGGAATTTCCACACATCAGATGTCTCCCCTAGCTTCATTTTAAATGAAACAGATTTTAGACCATGGTATGGAATTTCCACAAATCAGATGTCTCCCCTAGCTTCATTTTAAATGAAATAAATTTTAGACCATGGTATCAAATTTCCAGGAATTGGATGTCTCCCCTAGCTTCTACATTACTTTAAAGGTTTGGCTTTGGATCTGAACTTAATTTATCATTAAATTTTTATAATTTTGATAGGCTACTGCTGAAAAAAACAGAAAAAAAATTAACCTAAGTTTTTCTATTTGGTAACTTAAATCCAAATTATTTAAATAACACATTCAGTAGTTTACTAAAAATCACAGATTTTTTACAATGTTATGTTTAAAAGGTATTTTATGTCTTTTGATAAATTTTCCACAGCTATAAATTTGCCACAAGTTTAATGGAATACATGTACTTGAAATATTTGGCCCAAAAAAAAAAATTTAGTCAATCATTATAAACCGAATTAACTAATAGCTGAATATTTTTTTTTTTATTTTCAGATACAATTGAAATGCCCAAATAAATTTCTTTCATTTATTTTCAAATACAATTGAAATGCCTGAATAATTTTTCATTTATTTTCAGATACAAATGGAACGGATATTTTCAACAGATCACCTAAGGCGGCCCTGGATTCTTCATTAAGGAATTTCAATTATGGTAATTTTCATTTAAAAAAATTAATAATTGTAATTTCATAATAAGAAAGTAATCACAACGTGAAGCATCAAAGTAAACCTTTTGGGAAAACTACGAAAGCTGTGATTTTAACTGTACTACTGGATTAATTAATTACGGATTTTAATTTACATCTATTTAAAAATTACTAATTAATACCATTTTCTGATATTAAAAAAATTCTTCACAATCTTGGGATTGAAGTGAGATGTATGGAAAACTCATTAAATTTATTATCAGTGAAAACAAGACAGAATATTGACCAATTGAACAATTCATTGTGACTTCAAAGGAAGTGTTAATAACTAAGAAGACGCAGACTTTGTTCATGGACTTTGTTTAAAGATGTATCCGCAGTTTATTCAATCATTTAGTTATAGTAAAATATATCAATGTAGGAAATTTAGAAATGGCAGAAGATCTTGATTTCTGGAACAACATGGATTATTTCAATGGAAATCTGACAGAGGAGGAGAAAGCACTGTACATGGACCAGCTATTGAATAATTTTTCCAAGGAATTTAATTTAGATGAAATTATGGATTTCCGTGGTGTTCTTAAGGAAGACGGATGGCGAACATTTATAATCACTTTATATGGCATCATTATTATTGCCGGATTTTTAGAAAATTTACTCGTCATAATAGTCATGGCCCTCAACAAAAATTTACATACTGTTACCAACATCTTTATCGTTACTTTGGCTTGGTCTGATATATTTTTGTGCGTTTTTAATTTACCATTCCAATTACACTTTGCATTGAGTGATTACTGGGCATTTGGAGAAGTTTTGTGTCATATCATTATGTCGACATTTGGAGTTCCAATATTTGTGTCTACTGGGATTATGCTTATGATTGCAATTGACCGCTACATTCTTATAGTCTATCCATTTCGAAAAAGGATGTCCAAACTTATGGCATTGATTCTTATTTTAATCATAGTTTTTCTTACCATTGGTTTTTCAAGTCCTGTTATTTTTTACACAAAATATACCATATTAGAAGAAGCGATTCCAGGTTACAAAAGTCGACCGTTTTGTTACGAGGAGGGCTGGCCAACCCAGCAATCCCGACAAATCTACACCATATCAGTATTTGTTGTACAATTTGTGTGTCCACTGCTGGTTTTATCGTTACTATACTGTAAAATTTATGAAGTATTACGAAACCGACCGCTAAAACGCTCCGAGACAAGACGAAATTATAAAACAGTTAAAATACTAATATCTATTGTTTTAACATTCACTATTTCATTCTTGCCATGGAATACGTTTGGACTGATAAATGAGTTCAATCCCTATGCAGTACTTTCTCTCAAGGACTATAAAAAACTTACAGATTTAGTCTTAAAAATTATCAAATGTAGTTCTGCATGCATTAATCCCTTCTTATATGGTTGGCTGAATGATAACTTCAGGCGAGAATTCAGTAAGCTTCTTGGGAAAAACTTTAAAAAACATAATCGTTTTAATGGATACAGTACGGCTAACTATGAACCATCTAAGTCCATGGATGCAGAAAAAACGGAGAAATATCTTATTGCTCAAAGTGCTCTGTAGATAGTGTGTGTGTGTGTGTGTGTGTGTCTGTGTGTTTCTTGTGTGTGTGTGTGTGTGTGTGTGTGTGTGTGTGTGTGTGTGTGTGTGCACACGTGTTTACATCAATTGGAATGTTTGTGTGTTGATAATGATCATGAGTGTTAATTCCTCAAATTTTTCATTTGCAAATATGTATATTCAGTTTCTGAGTATGCAAGTAACAAAACTGATATCATTTTAAATGCAATTAATAAACTAGCCTTAAAATAAGACAGATTTTTGGAATTTTACTCATAATACTGAATGCATTTTATTGCAAAAATATTCATAAATGATGATATATCGCTATGACAACAATGCAGCATTTCTCCATTCTATCATAATGACAGACAGGTGTTTCATCATGTAAAGTTATTTATCAAATGCGAGATCTGAAGTGTTATATTTGTTAAAATTTGACGTTTGGAATTCAAACATATGAAATTGACGGATAAAGATAGATTAATACATGTAAATAATTACTTTGTTCTTCTTTAATCATATTTACAAACATTTATTTATTTCAGATTCTGATTTCGTACTTGTCATGTCCATTTCACCGTAAAATTTTCTCTCTAAATGAATAGATTTTCCATACCATACAAAAATCATGACATATATCGTAAGCATTATATTTTTCTTTCTGTTTCTAGTTTTATTATCATTTCTTAACTAATCAAGGACAAATGTGTTCAAGTGATCTTAAATATATGTTTACAGATAACATTGCCTTTCACAGCCTAGGTACGAATCTCACTTGAACGGATCCTACGTTAGAGAGACAAGTGTCACTTTTTTTTTTTTTTTTGAGAACTCCATTTTTCTTCCATAATATTAAAAATAGCTGCCTCCAAATTTCTAGAACTAACTGCCTTGAAATAAGTGACAAAAATCTATACTAATTGAAGCGTGAAAAATATAATTCCAATACTCGCCTTATCTTACATCTGGAAAAATTTTACCATTGTAATAAAATATTTAGATTTAAAAAAAAAAAAAACAAAACAAAAATCAAATGTCATGGTAATATTTAAAACGACACCTTATATCTTGGAACTTAACTAGAATATCTATATTGATAAATCGTCTGGATATTAATTTACGAATAATCTTAGTTTAAAGACTGATCTTAAACTGGGTCTTTGTTTCTTAAAAAAAAAATTAAAGGAAAAGCAAATACATGTGCTCAAACTTTTAAAATCTTGAAAAAAAAATTAATTTAAACAAGGATGATATTGCTGAGGGAATCTTTCCAGATAATCCAAAGTCTTTCATTAAGATTTTGGTACAACTGATTAGATACAAACATCCTGGATAATTACAGAGACAGAAACAAGAATTCAATAAAATTATATATCTTTTGCTTAGCTCTTAAAAATCACCATGAATTTTTTCAAAGAAATTTTGATCCCTAATTATCATCAACACTGCAACTGCATCGAAAAACTAATAAAATCTTAATACAACACTGAGATCAAAATCTGAAGACAAACATTCTAAGAACTGTCAACTTTGTATCCACTATCATTTATGCTTAGCCATCTTTTAAAACAAAAGAGTACTACAAAGGGAGATCACAACAAGATATATCAGAAATTGCAAATGAACAAAACATTGAGTTATACACTTAATCTAATCTCTGAGGTACTTTTCGGCAAGTGTTTTAAACAAAATGTGAAAAAAATTACAGTTATACTGCCCTTTCTAAGAATGTGATAACTGATAAGAATAAGAAATAAATCAATATTGTGAGAAATCAGTTAGTGCCTAAAACTCACAGTTCTACAAGGTGTTCTACAAAAACAAACCATTCACTTAGTCGCAATTGCGTTGCTTTCAGTTTAACAAATTTTCTTTAAGCCTAATTAACTGTGTAAATAATTGAAAATGACAGATTCTTGGTAGGACATGAGGAAGGAAACAGATAATTTTTGTTTTACCTGCAATTAATCACTGCAATCTGAACAAAGCGTTGCCAATTTCTGTAAGTTCAAATCAGCAATTAATTATATACCATCAATCCAAAGTTACATATCAGAAATAATTCTACTTTGTTTTTTGGAAACTATTTTTTAAAACACGCCCTAAAATGTCTGCATTTTTTTAAGAAGGTAATTCTAAGGACACTTGAACTTAAATGCCAGGTTGTGTGTTGGTTGTGTGATACAGCCAAAATCATTTGAAGCTGAAAATATGACAGGATATATATGCAAGCTTGGCAGTGTGATGGAGTCAAGCCTTACAACCAAAAATGTAACAAGATTATAGCCAGGATATAAAAAGTTTTATATATGGCAGAATACAGATGCCAGCTTGGCAGTTTGTCTGTGAAGCAGTCAAAGCTGAAAGACAAGAATATGACAAGCTTAATTTATGGCAAAATACTGATGCCAGCTTGAAAGTTTGCTGTGTGGCACAGGCAAGGCTTACAGCCAAGAATATAAGAGGCGTTATGAAAAACAGTATACAGATGCCAAGTCGGCAGTTTACTGTGTGTAGCAGTCAAGGCTTACAGCTAAGGATGAAAGATGCATTATATATGGTAGAATACAGATATCAGCTAGGCAGTTTGTTGTGACAGTGTGGTGCAATCAACCTTCCATCAAAGAATATAACAAGCTTTATATATATACTAGTATATATATATATATATATATATATATATATATATATATATCAGCATATAGATGACAGTTGGCAGTTTGCTGTGTGGTGGTGCAGTCAAGACTTACAGCTAATAACATTCAGAGTTTACTACATGACAGCATATAGATGTATATATGCTAGGTTGTCTGCTTGCTTTATGGTACAGGTAATGCTTACAGCCACGGACACTCAAAGCTTTTTGATATATGACAGCATGACAGCATATAGATGCAAGGTTGTTGGTTTGTTGAGCAGCCAAGGACACTAAAGTTTAATATATGACAGCATGGCAATATACAGATGCCAGGCGGTCAATTCACTGTGTGGTATAATCAAAGCTTACTCTTAGTTTATGAACATGTTTACTGTGATGCCAGAGTTTGTAAGCTAAGAGTAAAAGTATGACTTTACAGAAATAACTGAACCACACCACTGTACATACAAAATGTACAACTATTGACTATTGTATCATTATGCAAAGTGCTAATCCACCAGTCTCAAAAATATATGTGTTTGGTTTGTTTGTTGGTTTTTTTTTTTTTTTTTTTTTTTTTTTTTTTTTTTTTTTTTTTTTTTGTAACAGTATTTCTTTTAATTTGACATCATTTGACATCAACCACAGTACAATCACAAATGTTCAATTCAGATTGAGTGAAAACCATGAAATTAAATATCAAAATTTTTTTTTTTTTTAATTACTAAGACTTCCAATGGAGTTTATTTTTACAAAACTATATTCCGAAAATTTTTCTCTGAACAATTATTTTTCTTTAAATTTCATAAACATAAAATTTACTCAATGAATGTAAATGATTCTACAGTGTGTCATTGCTTTTATATCTATTCTTTCCATAACCAGTAATAAAAATTTCAGGATGGTCACATGACACATGATGAGAGTCATCGTGAGACCTGAAAACCCTATAGACACATTATTCAGCTACATTGTTCCAATCATTATTTAATAACCCATAAATTCTGGGTTTACACAATTTCTTTGACTTCCTGAAATAAACGACTAAGCATACATGATTTGAAGCTACAAGTGAAATGCAACCAATTTATAATGATTTAACATGTTTAAAAAAATTATTCAGGAAAATCTTTGTCAAAGATCATGTGATCTTTCCAAGTCCAACGATTTACCATCAAGGAAATAATTCCATTTCTTTTTCTTATTTCACTACACATATGTAGTTTCAGCTGAAAGCATCATTACTTTATGATTACGATGCACACATATGTAATAAAAGGAACACAAAAATGTGAAAAAAGAGCCATTTTAGGTGTAATAAAATCATGCTATTTGTAACCAGCGATATGTCAATGGTATTATTTCTAATAAAATCTCTTAAATCTTTATGGAAAATTAATATTTAATTCATCGTTGTAACATAACCCAGCATAAGAGATAAAGAAAACGTTCCAATAATCTATATTTATGAAGACATCAGTATAGTTTATCTAACTTATATCATTCTGAAGTGTACGTTATACGTGTATAAGAATAAATCCTACATAGACACAATATAACTGGTAAACTGATTTAACGGAAATAACACGGTTTGGTTGAAAAGAGAAAGACACGAATCAAAAAAGCAAAAAAAAAAATTTCAAAAAATTCATGATTATTTTTATATATCATGAAGTGCATTACTGAACCCTGTATCACTCAGAAATAATTGACATGCATAAACATATTTTCACAACTTGTGAGGTGTGGGGTTTAACCCTGATGCCATGCACACAAAAAAAATCCCTAAAATGCAGATACAGTAAAACCTTCTTGTAACACCCTCTCACTAACTTTTCCATCTTGCTTATTGCCTCAGTATTCTGAATTCTTTCAGTTTTTTTTTATTATTCTTTATAGGTCTTTACTCAATTTATTGACAAACCATGTTCGTGACAAACCAGAGAAATCAGACTGAATGAGTGGTGGAAATAAATCATGATTTAACCATATGCTCTAATTGTCTCTAATTAATCACATTTGCTTATCTAAAATGAGATGTATTCCAAATTTCAATGTTAAAGAGTAGTTGAGAATACATGTATTTTAATTAACTCTAAAATTGAGTGAACCATATGTAAACATCTGAATTTGATTCCAAAGTTGTAAATACTTGTATATTAATTTATTCTTGAATTGACTGACCGATGAAGAAACATCTGCAATAGAGTCAACAGGATTATCAAAATAATAACTACATGTAATATTTATTCAACAAAGTTGGCAATTGGTTTTCACTTGATCTAGTGGTTTTGGCCCTGGTTTCACAATCATTCCTTAACTAAGATTTTCCTTAAAACTAATACTGAAGTTAAAAGCTTAAAGTGATCTTCAAAATGACACCTTAAATTCCTGAATATCTTAACAATTGGCCAAATAATTAAGATTTCAAATTTGCAAGATTTAAGTTAAGGAGTGGAGTTGAGTAATGGTGTTTTACACCCCAGTCAAGAATCTTTCACTTATTTCGAGACGGTCAGTTCAGGGAAGGTGGAGAAAACCAGAGTGCCCAGAGAAAACCTCCAACCAGGCAACTGAACTGACAAACCTTCTTGCACTAGGATCTATCCCTAACAGGATTCGAACCCAGGCAGTGAGAGGCACTGTGATCTGTAAGCATGCACTTTAGACCACTGGGCCACTTAAGTTAAGGAAAATCTTAGTTAAGGAATGATTGTGAAACCAGGCTTGGGCTTATAATCAGGACCAGTTTGTTAGCATACTTAATGTCACATTAAAGATTAACTGACAGTCTTGATGTAAGTAAAAGAATCTTGACTGGGGCCTAAAACACCATTTCTCAACTCAACTCAACTCAACTCAACTCAACCCCAACCTCAACTCAACTCAACTCAACTCAATTCAACCCAAAACTCAACTCAACTCAACCTTAACTCAAACACAATCTCAACCCAACTTTCTCTACTCAGCTCAACCCCAACTTATCCTCAACCTCAACTCAACTTTAACTCAAACTCAATCTCAACTCAACTTTAACTCCACTCAACTCAAAGGAGATAAAAAAAAAACATTAATCATATAAAATATGAAGGAAATCCATTTTTATCACTTTTTAAAGTAATGATTTACATATTATTCCTTTTTATTTATTCATCCTTACTTTCTGGATGTCTTTTATATGTAAACAAAGAAACTTAAGTTATCCTCAATATCCCAAATCATCAAATCTTTATTTTCGATAATGATGTTATCAAATCTTTATTTTTCATATCAGTATCAACATCCTTCATAAGATAATATCAAAACAGCAATTGATTTTTCTTGATAACAAGCTACTTTCCGCTTTAATTCATGTGATAGTGGTGTGAAAAATAAGCAAAAGGCTTAAGAAGAAGTGTCCTCCCTTATTTTGAATTGTAAAGTCTTCTGATCTATCTAACATGCAGTGCATTATTTTATGCAAATTGGGGAAAAACACATTTACCGGGAAACGTCAATTTCAAAAGCAATCAACGGTTCTGCAGAGGAAGTGGCCATGTTTCAAAATAGCAAAAAAAATACTTCATTTTTAAAATTGTAAATGTAAGTACACATGAACCTGTACTTGTTATTGAAACTGACGTCCAGATTTTCTAATATGCCATTAATACTTTTTGGCAATTATTCTCTACAAAAAAAAGATATAAGTGCCAACTCTGGTGTTGATCACATCCAAATTATATCATAATCTGCTGAAAAATTGTGAGGGATATAGTAATAACTAAATCTGTAATTAATTACAAAACTGCAGTTATTAATTATTAAGATGTTAATTGTCAATAACAATACAGTAATTATGTCATTTTGGAATTCTAAAGCTAAATCGCAGTGATCTCTTAATAACTCACGGTGACTATCTTTCGAAATCTGTTAATTATTAGTACAAAAACGAAACAAAAATGCACATCGTACGAGTCCTATTATGTCAGAAGACATGCATCTGTTTTATGAATTTATGTTGATCACAGAATGATAACACAATTTGTTCCAGAGATAAGAGCCATTTTAATATTTATCAAATTCCTCTTTATGCCTTTTCAATCAAATTCTAGACAAAAAAAAAATTATTTCTATGCATTCTGTGTTTTTTTTATTGTTTATGTACATGTTTCAGAGATTGCTGCTTTTTCCAAGCTCGTATATATATGCAATTATTTTTATGCTCTCTGCAGTTTTTCTTTTCTTGTTCTACACATTTCAAAGATTGGGGCTGTTTACTTACACTTGTACATACATACATTTGTATAACTCTCTACAGTCAGTTTTTCTTTTCTTGTTCTACAAATTTCACAGATTGATTGATTGGTTGTAATGTTGTTTAATGTCAAGTCAGCAATTTTTTAGCAATTAAAGAGGAAAGTGAGGTTATCAGTCACTCAGGATTAACCAAAGAACAAGTTTGTGTATGCATGTGATGTGCAAGTATGAATTATGGTCTGCCTTGTACTAGGGCACACTAAGGGCTACTTTCTGTTCAGGCACTAGCTCACTAATGTCAGTTATGATACAGACGAGCATTTCACTCCTCAGTCACATTATCCTCAGTCTCATTAAACCAGTCAATACTCAGATCTCCTAATGTTCATCACAGGTAAGGCAGAAGTATCTCAAATTTTTAAGTCTTATGTATGACCGAGTTGGGGTTCAAACCCCAAACCCCAAGCTCTCATGGCAGACTCTCTAACCACTAAGCCAACAAGGAAATATTCCACAGACAGGAGCTGTTTATTTACACCTGTACATACATTCATCACTGTCATCTCTGCAGTTTTTCACTGTCATGTACATATGCTCGAGAGATAGGAACTAATTTTTTACTGATTTACCAACGCAATTTATTTCAGATCAAACTTTAACACCTGTGTATTTCAAAACTCTGTGTGGTTTTCATCATCATTTCTGTTGTAGATATGTTCCCAATGATGGAAAACAAACCTGGAGACAGGTGGGAGGTCCAGATTGCCTTGTTATGATCTCCACAGTTTCCGTGTTTTGTTCGAAATAAATTTCAAACTAAATTTTTTTACGATCTGTTGTTATTCACTTAAAAATACATTTAAAAGAAAAATAAAAACATTATAAAATGATCTAAATGTTAGGAAATCATTAAATTTTAGAAAATATATATTTACGTCACTCAGTGCACTGGAACTATAAAACACAACATTAAAATACTAGCTATCAGAGAGTTGAGTAATGATATTTTATGCCCAAGTCAAGATTCTTTCACTTATAATAAATAAGGGGGTGAGTTCTAAAATAGTGGAGAAAACTGGAGTGCCCGGAAAAAACACCTTACCTTCAGTAAATGAACTGACAAACTTTCTTGGACTAAGATTTGTCTAAACAGGATTCAAACCTAGGCACTGAGAAACACTGTAAGCCATAAGTGTGTGCTCAAACCACTCAGCCCCCAAGGTCCCTAGCTATCAGAGAGTTAGCTAAGACTTACTGAGTCCATTAAAACCTTCAACACGTGACAGCAATAATTATGCTTGTTTCTTGAACTCAAGCCCAGATTAGTTATGTTTTATCTATACTTCCGGCCTAATTTAAAGTGTCTATTTTTACTAAATAAAAAGATAAACAGAAGATGTCAAATTTGAGTTTAGACCTGTCTTAACATATCAAAACTGTTTTCTTTTTTCTGCAAAAAAAAGATGTACATCAAAATATTTGTTCCACAGATGTACATCAAAATATAGATTTTGTTCCACAGATGTAGATTTTGTTCCACAGATATACATCAAAATATTTTGTTCCACAGATGTACATCAAAATATTTTGTTCCACAGATGAAGATTTTGTTCCACAGATATACATCAAAATTTTTGTTCCACAGATGTACATCAAAATATAGATTTTGTTCCACAGATGTAGATTTTGTTCCACAGATGTACATTAAAATACAGATTTTGTTCCACAGATGTATATTAAAATATAGATTTTGTTCCACAGATGTACATTAAAATATAGATTTTGTTCTACAGATGTACATTAAAATACAGATTTTGTTCTACAGATGTACATTAAAATATAGATTTTGTTCTACCGATGTACATTAAAATATAGATTTTGTTCTACCGATGTACATTAAAATATAGATTTTGTTCTACAGATGTACATTAAAATATAGATTTTGTTCTACAGATGTATATTTAAATATAGATTTTGTTCTACAGATGTACATTAAAATATAGATTTTGTTCTACAGATGTACATTAAAATATAGATTTTGTTCTACAGATGTACATTAAAATATAGATTTTACTCCATGGATGTACTTTTAATTCAGGATTTTCTCAGGGTATACGGGGTGGTATGATCATCCTGAATTTCATATTTCTTGAGGTGCAGCAAAACTATAGGGTTTTTGAACTGATATTGTGAAATTTGTGAACTGATATGGAAAGCTGATGCAAGGGTTGAGTCAACTTGGGACAATATTTCACAAAATCAGTTCAATACCCTTTTTTATATAGCAAAATATATTTCAGTTGCCTTTCACTTATATTTCATCTAAAAATACCAATACCAAATATTGAATTAGTTTTGAAATATATATTGATATAAGAACAAGTGCAATGTCATTTTTGGAAAAAAAATGTCCTCTTCAGCCATGATTCAGATAACAGTGTCACGTGACAAAGTGTGCAATATGAATAATGTATTTGGAAGACCTTGGACTGGAACATAGTTTGCATTCAAATATTGGTATATATTGCACATTTACATCTCGGAATTCATCATTTTATTTCTATGTAAAACATATATTGCTATATAATTATATCATTCATAAAGCATAAATAATATGATATACAGGCCATCTAAATTAGTCTCTCAGGTGGTAATCTTGATCACCCACAAAAACTTTCAACAACTGCAAAAAACACATCCACGTTTTCTAATCAAGAGAAAATGTCCAATGTTGTTAACCCCTCTCTCAGATCATGCAACCTAACAATTATAAGGAAAACACACTCGTACATATTTGCAGAAAATGATTCTGGTGCATTGATTACAATAAAGGGTTTGGTTTTATGTGGGTTTAAAATAGCACACAGCTCTAGATGGCAGCTGATTTAGAAACCAATTTCCTATATAATATTACACACATTGGGGAGTTTAACATGACATGAAATATACATATTTAGGGGAGAGTTAATTACAAGGTAGCATGTGAGCAAAGTAGATTAATGACATTTTATGCATCTGTCCAGAATCTTTTACTTAAATAGAGACTGTTGTTTCTAGATGGTGGAGAAAACTGGAATACCAAGAAAAAAACAGCAAACTTTGGCAAACTTTTTTCAATGTAAGTATATGTATTCAAAGGAGTTGAGTTGAGTAATGGCGTTTAATATTTCAAGAATATTTCACTTATATCGAGATGTCGCCAGCTATAGGCAAAAGTGAAGAAATTTTGCCTGTGCATTGTGCTGATGGCATTATACAGCAGGGTTCTTTATTGTGCCATGCCTGCCATGACACGGGACCTTGTTTATTTTAAGTTCCCATCTGAAAGAACCCTGACTTTCATTTCGAAATGCCGAGTGCTTGGCGAAAGAACAGTCACTTCCCACTTTCAAGTCTTGGGTCAGACCCGGCCGAGGTTCGAACCCACGACCTTCCACTTACGGAGCAAGCACTCTACCAACTGAGCTTCCACAGTGGCTGTATTCTGAGGAATGAAATAATTAAGAAAAATATAAATATATGATTCCCTCAGGAAATGTAATTAACAATAATTTTAATTTATAAATGACTACCCAAAGGAATGAAATTGACAATATGAATATGTGTGCCCTTAAGAAATAAAATTGAAAATTTCAATGTAAATATATTTACCTTGTAGAAATAAAACTGAAAAACAATGTCAATGTAAATAAATGTGCTCTCAAAAATAAAATTGACTGAAAATTTCAATATAAATATATTTATCCTCAGGAGTGAAATTGACAAACAATTTCAATTTGAATACATGTGCCTTCAAAAAAAAATCGACAAAAAATTTCAATGTAAATATTTTAACCCTCAAAAAATCAAATTGACTGAAAATTTCAATATAAATATTTATCCTCAAGAGTGAAATTGACAAACAATTTCAATTTGAATACATGTGCCTTCAAAAAAAATTGACAAAAAATTTCAATGTAAATATCTTTACCCTCTGAAGTGAAATTGACAAACAATTTCAACGCAAATATTTTTACCCTCTGAAGTGAAATTGACAAACAATTTCAATGTAAATATCTTTACCCTCTGAAGTGAAATTGACAAACAATTTCAATGTAAATATCTTGACCCTCTGAAGTGAAATTGACAAACAATTTCAATGTAAATATCTTGACCCTCTGAAGTGAATTGACAAACAATTTCAATGTAAATACATGTATCTTCAGAAATGAAATTGACAAACAATTTCAATATAAATACATGTTAAAAGGGAAATGTGGTTATTTTTTCTTTCAAGAAAGCGTTGGTACACAATAGTTATTTTATGACCCTTTGATATTCGGTATATTAAAACTGATACACATATACACAAATATATTTAAAGTTCTTAGCAACACGACTTAGCCTGATTAGGATATTTTTATCCATTTGAAATCACTGGAAACTGACATAAATCCGATTGTCTGTCTAAAAATTATGACAGATGTCTTTTATAACATGTTAATTCTCAGCTGATCAGGACCCTTAATCTTGTTATTTTTTATTGGCGTTTTTCTTATTTTTGTTCTGTAAAATATGAGGATTTTATTGTTGTTTACTGTAAAGGGACCCATTACATCTATTCTCTAATAAACTTGCTAGACTAAACAATGCCTTAAATTGCTTCCAAAAAACATAAAACATGCTATAAAAGGATTTTTCTGACCAAAACCTGCTTCATTGTTTATGCGTTAAACAATTATCTGTATCCAAAACAATGATTTTAAAGTAAAACATGGAAGTTGTACATGTTATCTTAATTGTCTATCATGCAAAAAACAAAATTTTGTAAAAATGAAACTGAAAAGAAAATTAACTTATTATATTGATATATATAAGTAAGTATATAAGTAAATAAATAAATAGATAAATAAATAAAAAAATAAATAAATAAATTAGTGTGTGTGTGTGTGTGTGTGTGTGTGTGTGTGTGTGTGTGTGTGTGTGTGTGTGTGTGTGTGTGTGTGGTTTAACCTGCAAAAAAAAAAACCAACTGACCACTCATATATAAAAGTATGTTTATTAAACTATTTATTTTAGGTTTATTTGCTTTAGATTTCAATTTTTTAAAAAAAATTAAATTTTACTTGTCCATCAAATTCTTAATTCTGTAGTTTCTTAAGTGGTCGTGTGTGTGTGTGTGTGTGTGTGTGTGTGTGTGTGTGTGTGTGTGTGTCTGTGTGTCTGTTTGCATTTTTTTCTATATCTGGACATTTTATTTTATTGGGAAAAAAATCATTATTATTACAACTCTATTTTTTTATCAACTTTATGATACAATTCTAGTTAATTACCCATCATGATTCAATGTTTCCATTAATAAGAACTTGTCCCTTTAAGCAAAATATCTTTGAAAACCAGCTTTTATTCTCCTCTAAAAAAAATTTTCTGAACATCGCATATATTAGAAGCCCTTTTACTAATTGATCTGTTCAATGTAAGATATTGTGTACCCAGCAAGTTAATAGTTTCTGGCCACCAATTATAAACTTATATCCCCTCCGAACACAGCTGATCACACTTTGATGACGATGTTTTTTTTTTTTTATGTTTCCTGCTACACACTCAAATCGAAAATAACAAACAAAAAAAATGACAAAAAACAGTGACGACTCTTTTTGCAGAAGAAAACAGAATACCTGTCAGAGAACGCATGGAATTTTTAAATGTGTGTCGCCATATAGACGAGACACGCCAAGCCCAAATCTTGAAAACCAACAGATATAATAGCACAATAGGGATTTGTTACTTAAACAAAGTGCTGAATTACAAATAATTTTACACGATTCCCCAGATGCGGGAAAAACTAGATCAAGATAAAAGACTCGATAAATATTATGGGAATACAAATTTAATATGAAATAAAAGGGGGTAATTTAGAAATGAAAATCAAATTATGTCAGACATTACATTAATACTGTTAATAATTGATCCGTAGAATATATTGTTAGTTATAAGAATAAATAGATATGTACATTACATATACACCAATAAACCAAACAGAATGCAAGTTTTCTTTTAAGTTCTTTTAATGCTCCAAGCTTCAACAATACTTAAAGGTCTAATATTGATTCATTGCAACATCAGAATCACATCATCTAGAAATCATCATATCATCACACTAACAGTCATTTCCAAAACAAAAAATCACAATAATGGATGGATTGACAGATAGAGGGATGGATGGATTGAAGGTCAAATGTATTGATGGAAATAAGAATGAACAGGATGATGGATTGGTGGATGGATGGATGGATGGATGGATGGATGGATGGATGGATGGATGGATGGATGGATGGATGGATGGGAGGGTGGATTAATGCACAGATGAAGTAATAGATAGATATCAGATCAGACAGATAGTGCAAATGAATAAATGATTGAATGGACTAAAATTTATGTCCCAGAAAAATGAATACTTTGTTTATATTGAAATATCACCAGAAGCCTACTTAGGGTAATGTCCAATGGAGGCTGTTGGGTAAATATTTGACCAGATCTGAAGCAGGAGGTCTTCAGGTAAATATTTGGACAGGTATGAAGCAGAAGGCCTCTTGCTTCAGACCTATCCAAATATTTACCCAACGACCTCCTGCTTCGAAAACAAGCAAGAAAACCAAACAAGCAGTCAAAATGGGGAAAAAATTGTGTCAGAGTAAGCTTTATCAAAAAAGAAATTCTAGATACGTAAAAAGACAAAAATAAAACATTTATAAGTAAAATTATATGTTTTACATAATCCTCTCCGTAAGTCAGGCAGTTAAACTTTTAGCTTATCATTAACAATGCCATTTCAAATTATGTCTTAATCATTAAATAATTACTTTACCAGATTGTGCCTGTAGTTGTGCGATAAATTTCTTAAATATCTTCATGATTAACATAATGAAGTAAAATTATCGCAAACACACACCAATAACGATCCGTAATGCATTTAATATCTGCCTCACAGCAAACATTTTCAAGTTTTTGACCGATTTCCCAAATCAAGCAACATTGTACACTTATAAGATTAATCAAGTCCAAAATCTCTATTCTAAATAGATGCTTCATTTTTATCTAAACCATTACTTCTTCAAAAACATGACAATCCTTTAATTAGTTCAAGCAACATTAAATAACAGCTCAAAATATTTCGAATTATGCATGCCATAGAATCATTCATATTTGTTAAATTAAAATTTCATGATTTTGCAAATTTAAAAAAAAAAAAAAAAAAAAACGCTGGGAGAAAATATCATGGAATTAGATTTTTTGGAAATAAATCCCATTGGTGATTAAAAATGTTCAATGAGATCAAATTTTGTGGTTTTCACTTACCCAGAATGAACATATGTAATTGTTCATTATTTAGTTTGTTTAAAAAAAAAATTGATCAAACACTTTCATTGTCAATGTTTGTGGCTTCATAGAGATAGATTGTAGCTTCTGTAACCTATTAAAAACTGATAAAATATACTTTATTTTGACAAGATATTTTGCTGAACTGTACGGAAAAAAAATTGTTGTTGTTTGTTATGTTGTTTAATGTGGCATCCGCCATTTTGCAGCTATCCATGGCAAGAGCCAGTTTATCAATCTCTAAAAGTTAGTCTAAGAACATGTTTGTGTATGTTTTAAATTTGTAACTGTGTTTTATGGTATGTCTTGTGCTAGCCCACACTTAGGATGACTATAACCTCTTGGCTTAAAGAGTCAGTCAACAAAGCAGGCAAGCATACCCCTCCCACCCACCCACACCTCCCTGGGTTACCAGGAGAACAAGTACCACTTTCCCTCCACATCCCCAGTTATCAGGAAAACAAATTGATATTTGTCTTCTTAATACCGTGTGCCACACAAGAAAACAGTACCCTAAATTTTTAAGATTTGTACCACTGGTCAGGGTTTGAAGCCATGACCTCTCAATCTAATACTGGAGTTGAGTTGAGTTGAGTAATGGTGTTTAACGTCTCAGTCAAGAGTATATCATTATATCGAGACATTGCCAGCTATAGGCAAAAGTGCAGAAATTTTGCCTGTGCTTTGTGCTGATGGCATTATACAGCAGGGTTCTTTATCGTGCCATGCCTGCTATGACACAGGACCTCGTTTATTTTAAGTTCCCATCCAAAAGAAAGGTGACTTTCATTTCGTAATTCCGAGTGCTTGTCGAAAGAACAGTCATTACCCACTTTCAAGTCTTGGGTCAGACCCGGCCAGGGTTCGAACCCATGCCCTTCCACTTACGGAGTGAGCATTCTACCAACTGAGCTACCGCAGTGGCCCAATACTTGACATTCCACCTCTAAAACATCAAGGAAAAGTAAAGGAAGAAAAAAATTGTGGATAATCTAAGAACAACTTAGTGTATGTGTGTGATGTGTGAGTTTCTTTTATGGTCTGTTGTGTACTAGCACACAAGTAGAACATCTTTTTAGTAAGGTGCTAGATCACCGAGTCAGTATGCCACAGACAAGCTAACACTCCCCCAGTCCATTATCCTGGCACAAGATGAACCAATTAATACTCTACTCTCTTAATGCTGATTACCAGATGAGGAAGCAATATTTCAAATGTTAAAGTCTTATAAATGACTTGGCAATGGTTCAAACCCACGACCTCTTGTTCTCGAAACAAACACTCTACCACTGAACCACCAAGACGGTGGTGAAAATATTTAGTGTATAACTCTATTAACAAAATTCTATAGAATACACTCACTCAGCAGGTTTCTGAAAACCTACAAATTATTGTCAACATTGACAAGTCAATACACAGCAGGCAAAGCATACCCTTACCACTATCCCCCTCCTCAGTTACCAGGAGAACAAGTTAATATCAGTCCTCTTAATACTATGTGCCATTAGCAATCAAATGATGTAATCTCAATAAAGAACTCTAATGTATACTTGCGAGCATAATAATAATAATAATAATGATAATAATAATAATAATAATAATGACTTATGAGTAACAACAATATGTCTGCTGATACACAGACATAAAAAAAAATATCATTTAAAATTTCATGTTTTAAAACATATTTTCCATTGTTCTTCAGGGAACAGAATATAATCTTACTTCATACTTTTAAAAATTCCTTTAATTTAATTGACTGTAAAAAACATTTGTGTCGATACAATATAATATATATAATTGTTCTGGGCAGGCTCGTGTTCTGTTTTCTGGGATTGAAA
The DNA here is from genome assembly GCA_029721355.1 of Tegillarca granosa. Taxonomy (NCBI): domain Eukaryota; kingdom Metazoa; phylum Mollusca; class Bivalvia; order Arcoida; family Arcidae; genus Tegillarca; species Tegillarca granosa. The sequence continues at coordinate 22,766,568 of CM056595.1, forward strand.
CATGGTACCTAAATGCAAAACAATTTTGTTTATTTCAGTATAAAAACAAAAAAAAATTACAGTTAATTCAAATAATCTACATCATGTGAAATACACTACTATAGCATGAACAACAGGGGACTCCAATATACATTTACCTAATCTGTTTGTTGTGCATCTGGTAATACACATCTTTCTATTATATATCATATTTTATCTGAAATAAGATGTGCATAACAGAAATAAGACACTGTTTAATGAATAATTCATACTTATTATCAAATGCAATACTTCTAAAACCAAAACAATTACAGTGTTGACAGAAACAATATGGTCCTATTATTATACATATGTTCAAAGCATTAATTATCCTTCCTGCTACCTATTAACTTCAAAAGTACCTGAAGGTCTTGCACAAGAGCTGCCAGAAGAAAAGTCTAACTGAACTCAAGATCTAGTTTTTTTTTTTTTTTTTTTTTTTAAATTTAATGGTGATTATATCACAGTAGAGTAATATAGGGTTAAACACTAGGGGCCCCGGGAGGCAACATGATGTTAAACACAGGCTTATGAATCAAAATGCCTCTGAATGACTATGTTCAAACCCTGCCTGGGCAGATAAATCCAAGTTTAAGAAAGTTTTTCAGTTCACTTGCCAAAGACATGCGATTTTTCCACTGCTGTAAGAAAGTTTTTTCAGTTCACTTGCAAAAGGTATCTTATTTTTCCACTAGTGTTAGAAAGTTTTTAGTTCACTTGCCAAAGGCATGTGATTTTTCCACTGGTGTAAGAAAGTTTTTTCCGTTCACTTGCAAAAGGTTTCTTATTTTTCCACTAGTGTAAGAAAGTTTTTAGTTCACTTGCCAAAGGTATGCAGTTTTTCCACTAGTGTAGGAAAATTTTTACAGTTCACTTGTCAAAGGCATGTGATTTTTCCACTAGTGTAAGAAAGTTTTAAGTTTACTTGCCAAAGGTATGCGGTTTTTCCACTGCTGTAAGAAAGTTTTTAGTTCACTTGCCAAAGGCATGTGATTTTTCCACAAGTGTAAGAAAGTTTTTAGTTCACTTGCCAAAGGTATGCGGTTTTTCCACTAGTGTAAGAAAGTTTTTAAGTTCACTTGCAAAAGGCATGTGGTTTTTCCAGTCTTCAGTTTCCTGAACTATACAAGAGCTGACTGCCTTGATATAAGTGATAGAATCTTGATGGGGGAGGGGGGCTTAAAACACAATAAATCTCCTCCACTCTTTTGTATTTATAGAGGCAAGTCAAACAGTCTTAGGCATAATATATAGGCATAGTGTTGCTTTTTCACAGACTCGATGGCTAAGTGGTAGAGCATACACCTCAAGAGTGGGAAGATGTGTGTTTAAACCCAGCCAGGTTGTACATTTAAGTTTTGAAATACTGCTTCCTTCTCAATCATTTGACATTATGAGAACAAACGATCGACTGGTTTACCTGGTGCCAGAATTATGTGATTAAGAGAGTGGTATGCATGTCTGTGGCATACTGACTTAGTGAGCTAACACTTTAAAAAAGTCATCCTGAGTAGGTGCTAGTACAAGGCAGTTCATAATGCACACTTCACACATTTCACACATACAAACTTGTTCTTTGATTAATCATTAGAGTTAATAAACATGCTTTTGTCATGAATGGCTGAAAAATTGCTGATGTGATGTAAAACAGTATTACAACAACAACAACAACAAAACAACAACAACAACAGCAGCAGCAGCAGCAAAGTGACCCATATTTTATGATATTCTTATTAATGTAACACGAATACATGGCAATGACCGACACAGCATGTTACACAAAAAACCTTAAATCAGAACAGCTGTGTTGTTTAATGAACTTTTTAATGATCAAAAGAAAATGTGATATTGTTATGAATATAATGTGATAATGTTATAATTTAATACCAGTCAATAAAATAATGTTGTATCAGGTTATAATTATACCTATATTATGCACTACAAATCTCTCTCTCTCTCTCTCTCTCTCTCTCTCTCTCTCTCTCTCTCTCTCTCACACACACACACACACACACACACACACACACACACATATTGAGAATACATTTCATAGATATGCTCTCTCTCTCTCTCTCTCTCTCTCTCTCTCTCTCTCTCTCCTTAAAATAAAGATAGTTTTAAAAAACTGTGTGTGTGTGTGTGTGTGTGTGTGTGTGTGTGTATGTGTGTGTGCATTTATCAAACTTTTAACAAATGGCATCCCAAGCCAATGCTAGAGGGATGTGATATTATATTCTGCTAAGTGAGATATCAAATTGTCATCAGGAAAATAACTTGGTTTCAATGATGCAATAAAAATATATCACAAAATGTAAAAATCTTAAAAGATCATAATTTTATTACAGAAAAAATATAAGCATATGTTGCAGCTGCAGACAGAAACCAAAAACCACCACAAAGACTAAACAAAACATGCCTGCCAATCATCTAATCCAGAAACAAACACTCTAAACTGATGTGTTAAATAATCATTTACTTTCTAATTTCCTAATGCCATAACATGCTTACAGATCACAGCGCCTCTCACCACCTAGGTTCAAATCCCAATCAAGAAAGATCATAGTGTGAGAAAGTTTGTCAGTTCACTTGCCGAAGGTCGGTGGTTTTCTCTCGGCACTCTGGTTTCTTCCAGCATCCCAGAATTGACTGCCTTGAAATAAGTGAAAGAATCTTGACTGGGGGCGTTAAACAACATTACTCCACCCCTACTGCCATAATGGCTGAGCAAGAGCAAAAAACGTTTGGGGATTTGAATCCCAACTATGTCATACATAAAATTTCAGAAGCTGCTTTCCAACCAGTTGCTTGGTGAGCTAGTACATTCAAGTCACCAAAAATGTGCCATAGTACAAGGCAGACCATAATGCACACTCGGACACCTTAGGCATACACAGATTAGTTCTAAGAGTAATTAATTAATAACTTTGCTCTCATCACAAACATCTGTAAAATCTGCTGATAAGAAGTTAAACAACATAAAAACTAACTTTCCTTTAAAAAAATTGGGCAGTGTTATAAGTGAATAAACACTGCAGAATGGCTTTGGGTTGAAAACCAAAAAGAACTTTGGAATTCTAGATGAAAAATCCAAACAAAAGTCCTTATTTAAATGCATGCTAAGACACCTCTGTAAGAGTCTGCTAAAAACACAATTAATGTCTGTGAAATAAAATGCAATAAACTGTTAATAATAATTAAAACATAAACAGAATTACATTTAGATGGATTTGGATGTTATAAATGATATTGGTGTATAAAACAGATCATAATGATTGATCATTCAGCTCGTATTTCAACCCTTGTGACACAATACATTTTATATCTGTTACAATTTAAATTACTTTTAAGAGATAGTTATATAATCCTCTTTTAATCAGGTTAAAAATTGACGAGTTTCGATGACAAAAACAATGTCGAATTACATGCAACATCTGTTACAAGTTAATAAATCTTAGCAAATTTTCTCTTCAATCAAAAATCTTAAAAATCATAACCAATTATGAAGGATATCAATTAGTTTCTTCAATGACAGTTACTATAAACAATATTTTTCAAATCTATCAATTCTGACAATCATATTTCCCGGATACTGTCACAACACAAAACATGAAGAAAATTGACGGCTTTATTTTATATTCACATTTAAGACATTTCTACATAGATTAAAAACACGGTCTTACAATTACTACGGCATCATCTAATAATAAAAACCTTGAACTTTATAAGAGAGTTCAAGCAACTCAGGAACCCAACAAACAGACACTTTATCAAAGAGACATGCAAAAAAAAAAAAGTCACACAAAATGTAGAAAACTTTGCCTAGACATTCAAGAAAACAGGAGCAATTTTGTTTCCAATGGTTTTAAAAAATATATTGTTAAATGTTTTGTTGATTAATGCTAAGCCGATCTTAATAAAGCATATCAATTTTAGTTTAATAAGTAATACCTATGTCACTGTAACATTCACACTTCATTGGCCCTATAGGGTTGTACATTGTACTTCACTTTACAAAACTACTTTCAATGAACCAGGGTGATGCTATTTCATTCAGTTGTAAGATTTTTTTTATTTTTCTCTTCTGGGACTGAATATGTAAAATTTCTTTAACTTAAAAGGGGGAACAATCATAAAAACATGGCAACAGTCACAGACTAAAATGGTTCTGGAAGGGCAACAGTCACAGACAGAAATTGTTCTGGAAGTGCAACAGTCACAGACAGAAATGATTCCGGAAGTGCCATTGTCATAAAGACAGAAATGATCCTAGAAGCACAACAATGACAGAGACAGAAATAGTTCTGAAGGGCATCAGTCATAAAGACAGAATTGGTCCTAGAAATGCAACAATGATAGAGACAGAAATGGTTCTAGAAGGGCAGCAGTCATAAAGACAGAAATGGTCCTAGAAGCTCAACAATAATAGAGACAGAAATGGTTCTGAAAGGCAACAGTCATAAAGACAGAATTGGTCCCAACCCGGTGTAGATTTGCCATGGAATCCATGGAATTTCCATGGATTTTTCGTACATGGAAAGTGTGGAGTATTGGAACTGTATGTACGGTACGTGGAAATTCCATGGACATGTACGTGGAAATTCCATGGACATGTATGTGGCAAATCTGTGGATATGTACGTGGCAAATCCATGGACATGTACATGGCAAATCTGTGGACATGTACGTGGCAAATCCATGGTTGATGTACATGGAAATCCATGTACATTGTACATGGAAAATGTGTCAAATTTTTAAAAAGTGATCCATCCAGATGAAGTATTTATAGACAGCATCAAGAAACAAGAGGCCCATGGGCCTTAACGCTCACCTGAAGATATGTCCAATATTGTTTGCAAAGTGCAATAGACAATATATTAAGTACAGAAACTTTAAAAGATAATTTATAATTTTAGTATTCCTATGTTGATATGACCTTTAGCTTTAAACATATAACCTTAAACCATATATCAAAATGATCGTTGTCGCAATACCTACAATATTCTAATAAACATGCTTATACAAAAAGTTAATAGTTTTCAAGATAATTAGCAATTTAAGTCTTATTTTGCAGCTGTGACCTTGAACTTTCAACATATGACTATGAACCATATATCAAAATGATCTTTGTCACAATACCTACAATATTGTAATAAACATGCCTATACGAAAAGATAATAGTTTTCAAGATAATTAGCAATTTAAGTCTTATTTTGCAGCTGTGACCTTGAACTTTCAACATATGACCTTGAACAATATATCAAAATGATCACTTAAGCAATACCTACAATATTCTATTATACATGCCTATACAAAAAGTTAATAGTTTTCAAGATAATTAGCAATTTAAGTCTTCTTTTGAAGCTGTAACCTTGACCTTTCAACATATGACCTTGAACAATATATCAAAATGATCGCTTAAGCAATACCTACAATATTCTTATATACATGCCTATACAAAAAGTTAATAGTTTTCAAGATAATTAGCAATTTAAGTCTTCTTTTGCAGCTGTGACCTTGACCTTTCAACATAAGACCTTGAACCATATATCAAAATGATCGCTTAAGCAATACCTGCAATATTCTAATATACATGCCTATACAAAAAGTTAATAGTTTTCAAGATAATTAACAATTTAAGTCTTCTTTTGCAGCTGTGACCTTGACCCTTCAACATACGACCTTGAACCTTATATCAAAATGACCGTTGTTGCAATACCTGCAATATTCTAATATACATGCCTATACAAAAAGATCATAGTTTTCAAGATAATTAGCAATTTAAGTCTTCTTTTGTAGCTGTGACCTTGAACTTTCAACATATGACTATGAACCATATATCAAAATGATCGTTGTCGCAATACCTACAATATTCTTATAAACATGCCTATAGGAAAAGTTAATAGTTTTCAAGATAATTAGCAATTTAAGTCTTATTTTGCAGCTTTGACCTAGAACTTCAACATATGACCTTGAACCATATATCAAAATGATCTTTGTCGCAATACCTACAATATTCTAATATACATGCCTATACAAAAAGTTAATAGTTTTCAAGATAATTAGCAATTTAACTCTTCTTTTGAAGCTGTGACCTTGACCTTTCAACATATGACCTTGAACCATATATCAAAATGATCGCTTTAGCAATACCTACAATATTCTTATATACATGCCTACACAAAAAGTTAATAGTTTTCAAGATAATTAGCAATATAAGTCTTCTTCAGCAGCTGTGACCTTGACCTTTGAACATATGACCTTGAACCATATATCAAAATGATTGTCATGTCAATACCAACAATATTCTTATATACATGCCTATACAAAAAGTTAACAGTTTTCAAGACAATTAGCAATTTAAGTCTTCTTTTACAGCTGTGACCTTGACCTTTGAACATATGACCTTGAACCATATATCAAAATGATCGTCATGTCAATACCTACAATATTTTAATATACATGCCTATACAAAAAGTTAATAGTTTTCAAGATATGGTGACAAATATATAATTTTTAGCAATTTCCCCACTAAGTGCCTTACAATTTCCCCATTTTGAGCCCCATGGCTACCATTTGTGCAAATCTGAAAATAGATGACCTAAGGATGTTATAAATGAAATAATTAAGGTATATCTCTTGTAGATTCAGATGAGAAGATTTTTAAAATTTTTCACTATTTTCCCCCTTATGGGGCCCCAAGGGGACATAACTCCTTCATTTGTGCAAATCTGAAAGGGCTTTACCCAGGCATGATGGTTACCAAGTTTCATTAAATTTGGCCCAGTGGTTTTGGAGGAGAAGATTAAAATGTAAAAAGTTTACGCACGACGGACGACGCACGACGCACGACGGACGAAGATGGATAGCAATAGCTCATCTGAGCATTCAGCTCAGGTGAGCTAAAAATGGCTACTCTGTGAGTCAGCACATTTTGCTGAAATTATGAAATGACATATTTGGTGACTTTTTGTTGCCTATGACTGTTTTAATAATTATTAAACAAAATCACATCAAGTCTTTAGAACCTCACCAATGTATTTTATTCATGATATTTTCATGTTCATACAGATCTTTAAAAGATTAATTGCTTACTCTTAATGACAATTAATATATCATTTTTTATTTTAATTTTTTATCTGAGTTAAGCTTTATAACAAGAAAATACAGCTAAATAATTCCCAAATGACACTTTCAATGGTCTGCTTATAATTTCACTAGATTCCATTATCTCAAAAAGCTTTCCTTTGTATAATGTCCAGTAACTTTGCAACAAAATATAAGATTTTATGTCCTTCTTAGTCTTGTATAGTCTAAAGCGAAAATGTCTAAAAATGCTGGTCATACTAGGCAGCCATCTTTTTTTCTTGTTGTTGTCTAGAAGAACCTCCTAATTGTATGAACAAAGCACTTGAATTGCTGACCTAGACACTTGAGAAAATTGCCATGAAAATCCATGGAATTTCCACATACAGAGTTTGTTGAAAATGCTGAGCCTGAAACTTTGTATATTTTGTTAAACTTTTATTGACAGACAAAAATTTGCCACAAAAATCCATGTACATGTCCACAGAAATTCCATGGAAAGTGTGTACATGTCCATGGTCAAAAAGATGGCAAATTTATTTTTCCACGGACATGTAAACACTTTTCATGGATTTTTGTGGCATTTCCATGGAAGTCCATGGATCTTACATGAACATGGACATATGTCCATGGAATTTCTACAGCCGGGTAAGAAGCACAACAATAATAATAGAGACAGAAATGGTTCTAGAAGGGCAGCAGTCATAAAGACAGAAATGGTCCTAGAAGTGCAACAATGATAGAGACAGAAATGGTTCTAGAAGGGCAGCAGTCATAAAGACAGAAATGAAATGTCCTAGAAGCGCAACAATGATAGAGACAGAAATGGTTCGGGAAGGCCAACAATCATGAAAACAAAATAGAATCAAGTAATTCTGAAGGGCTTTTACCAACCATCTTTTTTCAAATCAAGTGTTTTAATAAAAACAATATAAGAATTTAAAAAAAATAATTATTATACCAAAAGTGTTCAAAATATCTGGCAAGGTAGATGTTTTTTAAAGTAATACATGTACCTCTAACCAACCCTCTTCATTTACAACCAGTGAACTCATAAAACATTACAAGCTTGATAAACAAAACCAAATTATACCAAAAGCATTTCAAATATCTGGCATGATGAATGTTGTCCATAAAAGGCTTCATTCACTTCTTGTTCAATGAAACTATAGTACAAATAAATCTTCTTTTTGACAAATCAGAAACCTTGAACTATATCAATATCAAACGACCTGCACTATAAATGAGCCTGGCATCATTGGAAGGATGTTTAGAGATATGGCTTCAATCTCATTTCATTCCTGAGGCAACAACAACAAATATGCATATGCAGAAGACTTAAGATACCATTTCGTTTTTACTTTAACACTTCAACTAGTTAAAATTATAAATTAAACTAGGAGCAAACCAATTCCAATCACAAAATTTCACAAACAATTTGAGAATTTAAGAAAAAAAGAAGTTGCGTGACACAATGCAGATACCTACAGTTTTCCAACAAAGCAAGCTGGAAGCCATATTTTGTTATGCAAAAAAGCAGGCTGGAAGCCATATTATGTTCTGATACAAAGCGAGCTGAAAGCCACATTTCACAATCATAAATTTCCGCAAACTGCTTATAACTGCATGGTTAAGTCTCAATATAATAATATATTACTGACTGGAAGGAAAACCATTTCTTCTTTTTTTTTTATCAGACAATGAAAACACTGAGAGAGAACTAATGGAAAATAAGAGTTTTATAAATGAGTACTGAAATTTAAACAATCTTATTGATTTGTATCTTATAACTGCGTTAGCTCAGTTGGTAGAGTGCTCGCTCCGTAAGTGGAAGGTCGTGGGTTCCAACCCTGGCCGGATCTGACCCAAGACTTGAAAGTGGGTAGTGATTGTTCTTTCGCTAAGCACTCGGTATTATGAAATAAAAGTCACAGTTCTTTCGGATGGGAACTTAAAATAAACAAGGTCCTGTGTCATAGCAGGCATGGCAAGATAAAGAACCCTGCTGTATAATGCCATCAGCGCAACGCACAGGCAAAATTTCTGCACTTTCGCCTATAGCTGGTGACATCTCAATATAAGTGAAATATTCTTGACTAGGACGTTAAACACCATTACTCAACTCAACTCACTCTTGTAGTTTATATTACAAACATTATAAATCACCTTTAAAATCTCAGGGAAATTTTTTTAAAGAAATTTTTACTAAACATTGTGATTACAACATTATTTCCTATCCAAGATACAGTGACCTTTGATCTCCACACACCTTTTATTAACAACTGAAATCACCAAAGAAAAAACAACGAAGTTTCTCATCGTGTGGAACAATAATTTCCAGTAAAAATTGGACATCATATCAGTTGTTATTTTCTGTTTTAAAAAAAAATATATTTATTTTAAAAAATAAGAAGGTGTGAGCATTTTCCACATCCTTTCTCACCTTAAGTTACGGGATATTAAAATTACACGGTATGCTGGAGAAGTGATTACATCACCAATAACACAAATCTTTAGTGCTAGCTGATAAAAAAAAACAGTAAAATAACTTGATATTTATTACACCACATGGCTTTGTTACTTGGTAACCATTAACAATATTTAAATGAACCAATCAATGATTTTCAATAATTGACAATTAAAAATCAATCAATCAGTTACTTAACAAGACTGATCGGAGCAGTTCACACACAGGTGCAATAATCTAAACTTATCATAACATCTCTACAGTACCAATTAAACCCGGCAACCAGGCTACAATAATCCTTTCAAAACGAAAAAAAAAAACTTGACGGAAATAAACACACAGCATAACACTTGATCATTTGAGACTAAACAGGTTGGAAGAGTTTTATCAGTGATTGTTTACATTTGTCATAGTTTTCAATTTTTTCCCCTAATTTTCTTTTAATATGACAGATACACAAAAAGATTAAAATTGTCTGTTCTGTTCAACCTTGAAAAATTAAATTACTCGGTACAAGACATGTTTACAACATATTTGTACCAATCAACTATTATGAATGGATAGCAACTGTTTCATTCAGGGTTAGAAATATGGATAAAATTTGACAAAGAAGATCACTAAAACCTCTTTAAATCGAATATCTGTAAGAGTGGAGTGGAGTGGAGTGGAGTGGAGTGGAGTGGAATGGAGTGGAGTGGAGAATAGGTGTTTTACACCCTAGTAATGATTCTTTCATTTATTTCGAGGTAGTCAGTTCTGGAATGATGGAGAAAACCGGAGTGCCTTGAGAAAATCACCGATCTTCCGCAAGCAAACTGACAAACTTTCTCACACCAGGATCCGTCCTGAGTGGGATTCGAACCCAGGCAGTAAAAGCCTCTGTGATCCGTGAATATCTGTAAGACACAAGAAATAACTCTTTAAGTGACTTTTTTCAACAAAAAGGACATTGTCAAAAAAGTAATGTCCAGTACAAAGTCGACCACAACATATGCTCCTTATTTACATATAAATAAATACCTAAGGTACTCAGGCTGCATTCCTAAAGCCTTCACCTCAAAAATTGTAAGCTGTCCCCATGGCTTAGAGGTAGAAAACTCTTGTCTGGAGAGCAGGTAGTTGTGAGTTCAAACCCCACCCAGACATGGTTTTCTATCCTTGTGCCCCTAAGAGGCAGCATGTCAAACGGTTAGCCAGGGACAGAATAATGTGACTGGGGAAGTGGTATGCTTGTCCTTCCTTGGCTTTTTGATTCTGTGAGCAAGTAGGTAAATGTTGCCCAGAGTACACAGAAGTACACAAGAGACCATAAAACACATGTGCACATCTCATACAAATAGAAACTTGCTCTTAGATCAATCCTAAGAGACTGGTAAACTAGCTCTTGTCACCAATACCTGATAACATGCTGATATGATATAAAATAACATCACAAGCATTCACACACTTGGAAACAAAATAAGCACAGAGCACATTTATTGGGAAACTAAATAGGGATAAAGCTATTTATAATGAAACAAAATAAGCATAGAGCACATTTATTGGGAAACTAAATAGGGATAAAGCATATTTATAATGAAACAAAATAAGCATAGAGCATATTTATTGGGAAACTTAATAGGGATATAGCATATTTATAAGGAAACAAAATAAGCACAGAGCATATCTACAGGGAAACAAAATAAGCACAGAGCATATCTACAGAAAAACAAAATAAGCATAGAGCATATTTATTGGAAAACAAAATAAGCATAGAGCATATTTATTGGAAAACAAAATAAGCATAGAGCATATTTATTTGGAAACAAAATAAGCATAGAGCATATTTATTTGGAAACAAAATAAGCATAGAGCACATTTATTGGGAAACAAAATAAGCATAGAGCACATTTATTGGGAGACAAAAATAAGCATAGAGCATATTTATTGGGAAACAAAATAAGCATAGACCACATTTATTGGGAGACAAAATAAGCATAGAGCACATTTATTGGGAAACAAAATAAGCATAGAGCACATTTATTGGGAAACAAAATAAGCATAGAGCATATCTACAGAGAAACAAAATAAGCATAGAGCATATTTATTGGGAAACAAAATAAGAAAATGAGCATATCAATCAGTATATATACAGTTGAGACTAACTCAAATTTCAGAAAGAAATGAAAATTCCGGTAGTTCAACTTAACTGAAGTTAAAAATTTATTTTGTTGTAATTTACAACTAAAATGAGAAGGGGATTATTAAAACAATTTTTAAACCTTTTGTGAACTGTAGGTAACTTCAGTTTGTTACTACATGTACTTCCATACATGTTCAACTCCTCTTTACATTAAGAGCATATTTATTGGGAAACAAAATAAGCACAGAGTATACAGTTGAAACTCACTAACTCAAACTTCACTTCAAACTTAATTGAGAATAGTTCAACTTAACCGTAGTTAAAAAGAAAATTTGTTGTGAATTAAAACTAAAATGAGAGCAGGATTATTTAAACAATTTTCAAACTGCTTGCAAACTCTAAGTTACTTTAATACTACTGCGATACATGATCAACTGCCCTTTAAATTCAACTGTTCAACATGTGGTTCTTTTTATTTATATCGATTTCATAACAATGTTGTTAATTTTTCATTATCCTGACAAATAAATCACTGTGTTTCATCTCTATTCTGATAACACTTTTGGGTAGTTATCACCACAAGCTTCTGTACTATGTTCATGAGTAGTGATGGTTTCTTATGTCAACTATCATGTTCAGCATGGCGGTGATTAAATCCACTGCTATTCCATTCCATTTTGTACTTGTTAATGCAAGGGGTTTGGATTAATGGATTTCAGAAGCTGTGAGGTTAGTTCAATTTCAAAATCATGCAATTATGATACAAATGTGCCAAGCTCCAGACAACAGTTTATTTATTTATTTATTTATTTATTTATTTATTTGTTTATTTTATTTATTTATTCATTCTTTTATTTATTTATTATTTATTTATTTATTTATTTATTTATTTATTTATTTATTTATTTATTATTTATTCATTTATTTATTTATTTATTTATTTTTATTTATTCTTTTAATTTTTTATTTATTTTTTTTTTTATCAAAAATGTTTTATAGTTTTTCAAAATGATAGGACCGCAATATTTTAGCACATGATGATTAAAATAAAATTTAGTTTTTAATACATATATTAATTTTATTGAACTTTTATTCTCAGATCCTAAAAGATCATTGTAAAAAAATCAGTATCTACAAGTATACGATGACTTGACTTTATTTAGTTAAAAAACGAAAAACTCTTTCCGGAATTTTAAAATAGTTAGTCTTGTTTTGAAATTTGAGATATCAGTGTTAAAGATAACGAGATTCAACTGTATGACCCTCGTACCCAAGCTTCAATAATCCAGACTTAAATAAGGATTTTATTGCAGGAAAAAATATCAGCTCCAATAGCCATTTTGCGTGATATTTGTATTAAGCGCCAAAACTTAACTACAAGTAAAGATAAGGTACCGTCATGTTAGATTATCCATATAAAAGAGACCAACAGCATCATCATCATCATCATCATCAACATCAACATCAGCAGGAACAGTGCATGACTGATGGGTATTTGATATCCAAGTGGTAACATTGTGTGACAGTATCCATCAAAACTGGTACCATAAAATAAATTACATCATCAAATATTCATTTGATTAACAATTTAACATGACCAATTCATGTCATATAATAGCATGTAAGTATTATCCCCTCATACAAAACTTATCTCATTTCATCAGGTTACTTCGATCAGATGATTATAGGGATATTTTTGTTGTTTTTATGGTGTGTGTGTGTATATTCAAATAAAGTTGATTGAATATTACTTTTTATCATGATATTATCCCATAACTTATACTTATACACTGTAACTGAATATATACACTGAATCCTACTACCAACAGGGTTCTTGGTGGCCAAGTGGTCTAAAGCTAATTAGATCCCAATACCTCTCTCCACCTAGGTTTGAATCCCACTTGGGCAAATTTTGGATTCCTCGCAAGTTTGTCAGATTGCTTGCCCATGGTGGGTGGTTTTCTGTGGACACTCTAGTTTCCTCAACCATTCCAGAACTGACAATCTTGATATTAGTGAAACAATCTTGACTTAAGACATAAAACTCCATTACTTCACTCGATTCATTGAAAATTCCCAATGTGGAATTTAAAACATCCTGAACAGCATTTTATTCCTCAAAACAGTTTATCAAAAATCTAAAAAATGCACCTATTTAATTTTTTTATCAACTTGATTACCATTTACAATATAATTGACTTTAGATACAAGCATTTTGGTTGATTAAAACAGTATTTCAAGATTTAAATTTCCAAATAAGCAATTCAAAGTCAAACATACATGTATCTACCCGGTAACTAAATCTTGTAAATTTTCTACATGAAATCTTGGTTTTATTTATTTATTTATTTTTTATTATTTTTTCATTTATCTTTTACATACAATTTTTATTTCTATTTATTTTTTTAATTTATTTCATTAATATTATTTTTTTTAAATTAATTTTTATTTATTTATTTATTTACTTAATATTTTTATATTACTATTATTCATTTATTTTTTTATCTAACGGTATTTTTTTTTTTTTTTTTTTTTTTTTTTTGTTTTGTTAGTAATATTTAGAATTTGCAATAAATGATATTTAGAATTTGTACACAATATTTACAATTTCCATACTGGGATTACAATTTCAAAATTTTTAAACAGCAAATCAATTTTTTTATCAATAAAGACAATTTCAAATGAATAAAGACAACATAGCATGCCGCAGTTTCTTAAGAGATTCTGTACTTTATGACCATAGTAATTCTTTTGTACAATATAAATGAATGTTAAACCTGGGAATATAGTTTCTGTCAATAGCCAATAAATGCCTTAAGTTTTACATTTCTATACTGGGAATTTATCCTTATTTCTGTTTTGCTTCAAAATAAAATCTTATTAGCAACTTAAGATATATTTTCTAAGATAAATGGAGAATTTTTTTTAACTAGCAGAGATTTCAACATTAAACATATTTTCATATAGATGAAAGTAATTTGCAGTTAAATAACATGTACATAAACTTAGAAATAGTTTTTTTTTTTTTAACTAAGTATGCAAGAACTTGAAAAAAAAATTAACCACAGAAACACAATCAACTTTGGATGGACACTGGATTTCATCACACACAAGAGACCCATGGACCTTAATGCTCACCTGAGGATCTGTCAGGTTAACAAAAAGGTTGGTTTATTATTTGGTTGGTTGGTTGGTTGTGATGTTGGTAAACATTGTATTAATAATTTTTCAGCTATTCATTACGAGAAAAAGTTCATTATTCTGTAAAGATTAATCTAAGTACGTATATGTTAGATGTGCGAGTAAGTATTGAAATCTTCCATCTACTAGCTCACACTTAGAGCAACTTTTTGTCAAGGTCCTACCTCACAAAGTCATTTAAATTAAAATTAAAATCAAGGTGACTAATATATAATGAATATTGACATCAAGGTGACAATTGGATAAATATTAAACATTCAGATGTAAATTGTATAATTAATATTAAAATTTAAGGTGACAATTAAATAATATGTTTAAATCAAAATGGGGATTGGATAATTCAAATTGAAAACAAGACAATGGTTTGATAATTAATTTTGAAATCCAGATGATGGTTGAATAATTCAAATTGAAAGCAAGATGATGGTTGGATAATTAATATTGAAACTATGATGACGGTTGGATAACTTATATTGAATCAAGATGATGGTTGTACCATTAAAAGTAGTCAAATTATATGAAGATTAGCAATAAAATAATAAAAATTGTAAAAACTCTAATAAGGATTTGAACAGATACAATTTTCTGTCAATTAATATTCCACCATTTTAATAAATCAGAGATATCACCTTCATTATCTAACAAATTGAATATTAAGATGTCTGTTATGTCTAACAAATAAAAATGGTATTATGATAATCAAATAAATTTTTTCCATTAGTGAAACCATTTTTATGTGGTTGTCAATCAAAAAATTATGATACTCCTTCATCGCTATGGAAATATTACATATATCACAAGTTATTAAGTTGTCATTAAGGTTACACAACTTTTAGTCATAAATGTTATGCAGATGTCGTCTGCTACACACCATGCTGGGTTAATGTTTCATAAAGGCAGACTATGCTTTTATATATATATTTTATAACCCATACATATTAATAGTGACTATTAATCCATTTATTTTCTGTTTTCTTTTACTACAGTTATGATTAATAATATAGTGATTTCTTTTTAAAGATTTTATGTCAAAATGGGTGTTAAGATTACAGTCATAAAATGCAAAAGGATGATATTACTTTTCCAAAAACTCAACCCCTAAATATATGGTGTGACGTTAACATTAGTTATTTGATGTTACATGATCAAAGCTTAACAGAACCAGAAATACGGTAATGATGCTGCAAAATTGACTTGTACTTTAAAGAAACCAAGAATTCATTCAATTCAGAAACAGTTTCTTTTAATTCTACTAAAAGGACCTGTACTTTTGACAGGGTCCAGAAAGTGTTTTAGCTGAGACACATTGTCAAAGACCAGTACTTTTGACAGGGTCCAGAAAGTTTTTAAGTTGAGACACATTGCCAAAGGACCTGTACTTTTGACAGGGTCCATAAAGTGTTTTAGCTGAGACACATTGTCTTAGGACCAGTACTTTTGACAGGCTCTAGAAAGTGTTTTAGCTGAGACACATTGTCAAAGGACCAGTACTTTTGACAGGGTCCAGAAAGTGTTTTAGCTGAAACACATTGTCAAAAGACCAGTACTTTTGACAGGGTCCAGAAAGTTTTTAAGTTGAGACACATTGTCAAAGGACCAGTACTTTTGACAAGGGTCAGAAAGTGTTTTAGCTGAGACACATTGTCAAAAGGAACTGTATTTTTGACAGGGTCCAGAAAGTGTTTTAGTTAAGACACAATGTCAAAAGGACATTTACTTTTGACAGGGTCCAGAAAGTGTTTTAGCTGAAACACATTGTCAAAAGACCAGTACTTTTGACAGGGTCCAGAAAGTTTTTAAGTTGAGACACATTGTCAAAGGACCAGTACTTTTGACAAGGGTCAGAAAGTGTTTTAGCTGAGACACATTGTCAAAAGGACCTGTATTTTTGACAGGGTCCAGAAAGTGTTTTAGTTAAGACACAATGTCAAAAGGACCTTTACTTTTGACAGGGTCCAGAAAGTGTTTCAGTTAAGACCCAATGTCAAAAGGACCCGTACTTTTGACAGGGTTCAGAAAGTTTTTAAGATGAGACACAAAGTTTTTAAGATGAGACACAATGTCAAAAGGACCAGTACTTTTGACACAATTTCAAAATGACTTTAAAAAGAGTTCAAGATACATTTTTGCTAATTTATCTCATAAGAACTTCTATTTTACATTCCCAAATTAAAATTACAGTGACAATCGTTGCTTTTACAGAACATCATTGTCCTTTACACTCTTGGACTGGTATGTTTTTTATTTCATTTCAACATACTGAGCCCTAAAACCAAACACCTTGGTGAACCTGAAATACTTAGCCCTGAAAACAAACAGCTTGGTGAACATAAGAAATTAAATAGGTCATCATGGCAACATACTTAGCCCTGAAAACAAACAACTTGGTGAACCTGAAAATTTAAAATGGGTTGTCATTGCAACAACATATATTTTCAAATTATAAATATGAAAATAAAATGTAAATTTAAATATTTTTAAAAATATGTGTAACAAACAACAATGATGAGTTAGCTAAGTTAAAATTCATTCTTCAGACGACTGTCGATCTTTGATTCTCAGTTGTTCCCTTCAGCATTCAAGAATTCCTGTTTTCAAAGTACAGCAAAACTTTGATTACCCAAATGTTGATATCTCAAAAATCATGGATGACTCAAGGTCACTATTTTTGTCCAAATATATCTTTTTTCAGTGATAATTATTGCTTGAACTTCTGAAAAACTCTTAGCCATATTTGAATTTCAACGCATGTGTTATCAAAGTTTCACTAGACTGTAAACTTGTAAAATTAGATGCCAATTAATCAATCATGCATGGTTTGGCAATGGAAATTCAGAGCATATTAGTGCACATAAATCACATTAAATTCAAATATTTGAAAATATTTGACTGTAATCTTAACACTCAATTGATGTTCTTGTAAATTTGAATAACAAGAAACTTATGGGCCTTAAATTGCTCACCTAAGGAAATCAAGAAAACGTTAAAAAGATTCACTAATATGGGTCACTGTGACATGAATACAGGTCAAGATCCACATTTCATGGCCTTAAGCTGTGTACAAAAATTAAAGTTCCAATCAAAATGCTTAAATGTTTTTTTTATCATTTAGGCCAATTTGACCTTGACCTTTCTTTACAAAGTAGAAAGAGTTTGAGCATAGCAATATCACTACTGAGTTTCAATGCCATAGATTTACCAGTGAAAAGTATTAGGATGGAGGATGATAATTAATGAACAAAGGACAAAAGACCGTTTGAATAGCTGACCTTGAATGTGGCCAAAATTTTCCAATTAACAGTTAACACTGATATAAAAAACAAGTATTTTCATAGAGGGAGTTAGCTTGAAAAACTTCTGTATAATAAAAAGTTTGACCAGGATGAAAACATCCATGATAAAATTTTTGAGAATTTTTTCTAAAATTTTTTTTTTACCACAATCTTTATCAAAACATTTTATGTGGATAAAACATACCATTCAAATTTTTAAATAAAACCATGATGAAAAATTTTGCTTTGCAAGAATAACTCTTTCTACTGCATGCTTATCAAAACAATTTTCTATATTCATAAATGCATTTGTGACATGTCAAGCAAGAACCATACTTAATTTGTTTTTTTTTCTTTGACATTTAGAGAAAAAGAGGTCAGAAAATTTACTACATGACTGAAAGCAACTGTTGTAGTATTGATGACCAAGAAGATGAAGAGTTCAGAATTGTGGCACATATATATAGGAAAAACATCTAAATTCCACAATCAAATGAATTTATCAAAAAAAAAAAAGTTCTCAAAAGAAAATGTAACATAGCCATATTCATGCAGACTCTTTAAACTGTTCTTTCAATCATCGAAACACTTGTCTTTTAATCATGATTGTGTGCATTCATTATATTCACATTTTGTGTTCATTTGGTATATTATCTTCAATCAAAAATTTATGTAGTTTACTTATGAACAAAAATCTCTAAATCAATTAAATTGTCTATACATATAATTCATGGTTGACATGTCACATTGTGTATCCTTTCTAACCTTGCCCAATATTCTTGTACCTAGAAATCGTCAAGTCATGTAGAAACTTACAGGAACATAAAGTAATGCCAAAGAATATCCTAAACTGGCTCTACTTTTTGTCCATCAAACACTGAACACTGACAATCTAGTCATGAGTATGACAAATAATCCGTCATCTTTTTAATAAAAGGAGATTTGTAAGCTAAAAATAAATTCTCACTTACCTTGGGCTCAGGAACTTTGGCTAGTTCAGCAAGATTATGACATAACTTCACATGCTTAAAATGGAATGGATTATTTCTGTTTTCTTCAAATGCTCTCATGATCTTGTCACTCATCCATTCAATCTGTAAATTTGATTTTTATTTATTTATTTTAATTATTACAATGAAAATATCAGTGTATGAAAAAATCATCTTTTCCCTGCCTTTGTTCACTCTAATCTCAAACTTTAACTATTCCCTGCCTTTGTTCATTCTAATCTCAAACTTTCACTATTCCCTGCCTTTGTTCATTCTTATCTCAAATTTTCACTATTCCCTGCCTTTGTTCACTCTAATCTCAAACTTTCACTATTCCCTGCCTTTGTTCACTCTAATCTCAAACTTTCACTATTCCCTGCCTTGTTCACTCTAATCTCAAACTTTTTCTATTCCCTGCCTTTGTTCATTCTAATCTCAAAATTTCACTATTCCCTGCCTTTGTTCATTCTAATCTCAAATTTTCACTATTCCCTGCCTTTGTTCATTCTAATCTCAAATTTTCACTTTTCCCTGCCTTTGTTCATTCTAATCTCAAATTTTCACTATTCCCTGTCTTCTCAAATTTTCACTATTCCCTGCCTTTGTTCACTCTAATCTTAAATTTTCACTATTCCCTGCCTTTGTTCATTCTAATCTCAAACTTTCACTATTCCCTGCCTTTGTTCATTCTAATCTCAAATTTTCACTATCCCCTGCCTTTGTTAACTTTTAACTCAGACTTTCACTATTCCCTGCCCTTGTTCACTCTAAACTCAGACTTTCACTATTCCCTGCCTTTTAAAAACACAGAATTTGAGAGTTCTTTCTTTCTTGGAAATTCCAAGGCAATTTGGAGCACCACTTTAGAGAGCTGATACGCAGACATATAATTGCTCAAAATTATACATTCTAGTTATTATCATTATTATTATTATTATTATTATTATATATATATATATATATATATATATATATATATATATATATATATATATATAATAAATAACAAACTTCGACCTGGATAAACATTTAAAAAATCTTTTACATTTTTTCTAGCGCTATTATCCCTTATGGGACTTTTCAAGAATGATGTAGTTGCTATAGAGAGTCAAGTGTTTTGCATTGTGACATCATGCTATTATCTTTCTATCACATAGTTTCGATTATGACGTCAATGTTTTGGATTCTAATTTACAGTTAGCATTCATTTAATTTGGGTTTAAAAATCCAAATAAAATTTGATTCTATTTGTTTTCTGAATTCTACATTTTCTTTTATACATTTGAAAAAGGGCATTATTGTGAATTTATTTTGTCCACAAAGTTCCAAATGTTCACTAAGAGGTATTTGCCTGGTTTCCGGCTGACGAATTTGCTGCTTATGTACACGGACACGTTCATTTAAACTATTACCAGTTTGTCCTATGTAATTTTCATTATCATTTTCAGGACAACAAAAAGATATTTTATGAATTTTTACCTCATACTTTACAGCTCTGAAAATTTGGGTTCACTTATTTAAAATATGATAATTGAAAAAGTATTTTTAATTGGGTATGGAATCAAGTCATTTAATGATCTGCAGTGAAATTGAATCTTTTTCAAAAACTTAGAACAAAGAATCTAATGACTGGAATCACCAATTCCAGAAAAATATTAAAAAGTAACATCCCATCAATAAGTGAACTACAATTTGTCAGATCTTGGTATATACTTTAGATAATTCTGCTTGATAAATACTCTGAAATGTGATTCTGACTTTAACTGACAATATGTTCTAATTTGTTTCAATTAAATAAACATAAAATACTTATATTATTAACAGAAACACTACATTATGGGTGGTGTAAATAACTCTTAAAGTGCAACTATATCTGAAATGTGATTCTGGCTTTACCTGACAATATCTACCTGTCACTTACCTGAGATTTAGCAAACTCCACCACATTAAAACTCACATTATTTAACAGAGCAAGTGAGTATGGGGAAAGTCCAGATTCTGAGGTCCTCCACATCTGGTCCTACAATGAAAAACAGAAAAAAAATCTTAACACTCAAACTGTTCTTGCATCTGTCTAGATGGCTCAGTGGAAGATGTCCACCTCAAAAGCAAGAGGCCTTGGGTTTGATCCTAGGTCAGGTCATACATACATAAACAGAAAACCTAAAACCGAATTATGAGGAATCTTAAAACTTGTCAAAACTCACTCATTAGTAAACTAAAAACCTGAACTTATCTTAAGTGAACTGAAAACCTGTCATAACTAATTCTAAGTGAACTGAAATCCTTACAAACCTGAGTCATGAAAAAAACTGAAAACCTGTCAAAACAGAAAATTTTGGTTCTTGAACATCTTTAGTACCATTCTGTCAGTTAATCTATGTACACAGAAACTTTAACTAAACAGGAGTTAGTCTACAGTCAAGAAAGTACAAATTTATTCAGTTAAGATGGGTCAACAGAATATAAATCATAATTCTGCAAATTGCTTTATTTTGATAAATATGGAAAGTGACCCTGAATGATGTATAATATGGTCAGTGACCTTTGATGATGTATATGGTCAGTGACCTTGAATGAAGAATCTAGCTAGTGACCTTAAATGAGGTATATGGTCAGTGACCTTGAATGTGGTACCAGTATAAGGTCAGTAAATGTAAATGATATAAAAGGCTTATGGCCTTGTATGAAATAAATGGTCAGTGACCTTGAATAAGGTATACAGTCACTGACTTCGAATGATGTATATGGTCAGTGGTCTTGAATGAAATATGTGGTCTGTGACCTGGAATGATGTATATGTTAGTACCTTGAATGACATATATGGTCAGTGGTCTTGATTGAAATATGTGGTCAGTGACCTTGAATGGTGTTTATGATAACTGACCTTGAAAAATGTATATGATAAGTGACCTTGAATGAGAACCAGGGTTTTCTTTCAATGGCAAGTCTAATGCAAACTAGTAGAACAGTTAAACAAAAGATCAAGCATAAAATTGGGTAAATGTAGTGAGAAAAATAATTTTATTCAATAAACAAATTAAAAGATATTTTTTAATTCAAACCTAAGCCAACAAATTACGGTAATGTTTATACAACTTCAGGTTTAAAGTTTTGATACATACCAACAATTGTGCCAGCTCTAACATCCTGCCAGCAGTATCTACGGCAACAAGAACATTCCCATCATTCCTCATTGTCTGTAAAATGGTAGCTGAAAAATACCAGATACACCATAACAGATGTGATATCAAACAAGAGTTGTCAGATGAACTTTATAGCTTAAATGCAGGATCTATCAAACAAAAATATATAAATATTAACAATGGACAATCCCAGGATAACTTCTTGGTATACAACATAGGATTATTTCCCCTTACTAAAATAAATGTTTACAAAATGAAGCTACAAAAAGTAACTCACATTTTTATATGACAGAGTAGAGCTGATGATGAAGCCTGTGTTTTAAGATAGCATTGCTCTGAAAGTCATTTCCAATCAATGTTGATCAAAATGTGTATATAGGTTTTACAACAATTTAAGAAATTTTAGCCAGGGTTATCCAGGAAATTATTTCCTTTTGTTGAAATTCTCTGTTCCAGAAGTTACAATGTAAATGACAGTGGCTAAAATTTAACAACCCTTGGATAAAAACACCTAATTAACCTCCAGTTAAGTGCTGGCCTATTAATTAATCAGTGCTTCTTATCACCAAGGTTAGAAATCCAACTTATGCAAATCCTCATGTAAGAAAGTTTGTCAGTTCACATGCTGGCGGTTGGTAATTTTAGCCAGCTTTGCTGATTTTTCTCCACAATCCCAGAAATGACAACCACAATATAAAGGAAAGAATCATGACTTGAAATATAACCATCATTACGCTTAATTTAAAAAGTTGTTGTTTTTTTTTTATTTTATTCTCAACTATTCTGTCTGCAAATTTATCTAAAATTAGCTAAATTTATCAAAATACAAACCAAATCTTATTTTAAGTGATAATTCATTCAATTACAATTTGTTAACAAGATAAAATGTATACAAAAACAAGAAGCCATTTTTTGACAAAAAAAAAATGCTCAGACCTTGAACTTCCTAAGAAGGAAGGTGATTACAATGCTTATTCTTCGTGTACAAGATGGTTGAAGGGTCAGTGTGACCATCAAGTTCATACAGTTTATTACTAAAACCACCCATGCTAAATACCACCAGCCAAACAACATAAGAATTCATTCCCAGTCAAAACAGCAACTGAAATGAACAATCTACCAGTCAGAACAGCAACTGAAATGAACAAACTACCAGTCAAAACAGCAACTGAAATGAACAAACTACCAGTCAAAACAGCAACTGAAATGAACAAACTGCCAGTCAAAACAGCAACTGAAATGAACAAACTACCAGTCAAAACAGCAATTAAAATGAACAAACTACCAGTCAAAACAGCAATTAAAATGAACAAACTACCAGTCAAAACAGCAATTAAAATGAACAAACTATCAGTCATAACAGCAACTGAAATGAACAAACTACCAGTCAAAACAGCAATTAAAATGAACAAACTACCAGTCAGAACAGCAACTGAAATTAACAAACTACCAGTCAAAACAGCAATTAAAATGAACAAACTACCAGTCAAAACAGCAATTGAAATGAACAAACTACCAGTCAGAACAGCAACTGAAATGAACAAACTATCAGTCAGAACAGCAACTGAAATGAACAAACTACCAGTCAAAACAGCAATTAAAATGAACAAACTACCAGTCAGAACAGCAACTGAAATGAACAAACTACCAGTCAAAACAGCAACTGAAATAAACAAACTACCAGTCAAAACAGCAATTAAAATGAACAAACTACCAGTCAAAACAGCAATTAAAATGAACAAACTACCAGTCAAAACAGCAATTAAAATGAGCAAACTACCAGTCAAAACAGCAACTGAAATGAACAAACTACCAGTCAAAACAGCAATTAAAATGAACAAACTACCAGTCAGAACAGCAATTAAAATGAACAAACTACCAGTCAGACCAGCAACTGAAATAAACAAACTACCAGTCAAAACAGCAATTAAAATGAACAAACTACCAGTCAAAACAGCAATTAAAATGAACAAACTACCAGTCAAAACAGCAACTGAAATTAACAAACTACCAGTCAAAACAGCAACTGAAATGAACAAACTACCAGCCAAAACAGCAACTGAAATGAACAAACTACCAGTCAAAACAGCAACTGAAATGGTAAAACTACCAGTCAAAACAGCAATTGAAATGAACAAACTACCAGTCAGAACAGCAACTGAAATGAACAAACTATCAGTCAGAACAGCAACTGAAATAAACAAACTACCAGTCAGAACAGCAATTAAAATGAACAAACTACCAGTCAAAACAGCAATTAAAATGAACAAACTACCAGTCAAAACAGCTACTGAAATGAACAAACTACCAGTCAAAACAGCAATTAAAATGAACAAACTACCAGTCAAAACAGCAATTAAAATGAACAAACTACCAGTCAGAACAGCAACTGAAATGAACAAACTACCAGTCAAAACAGCAACTGAAATGAACAAACTATCAGTCATAACAGCAACTGAAATGAACAAACTACCAGTCAAAACAGCAATTAAAATGAACAAACTACCAGTCAGAACAGCAACTGAAATGAACAAACTACCAGTCAAAACAGCAATTAAAATGAACAAACTACCAGTCAGAACAGCAACTGAAATTAACAAACTACCAGTCAAAACAGCAATTAAAATGAACAAACTACCAGTCAAAACAGCAACTGAAATAAGCAAACTACCAGTCAAAACAGCAACTGAAATGAACAAACTACCAGTCAAAACAGCAATTAAAATGAACAAACTACCAGTCAAAACAGCAATTAAAATGAACAAACTATCAGTCATAACAGCAACTGAAATGAACAAACTACCAGTCAAAACAGCAATTAAAATGAACAAACTACCAGTCAGAACAGCAACTGAAATGAACAAACTACCAGTCAGAACAGCAACTGAAATAAACAAACTACCAGTCAAAACAGCAATTAAAATGAACAAACTACCAGTCAAAACAGCAATTAAAATGAACAAACTACCAGTCAAAACAGCAACTGAAATGAACAAACTACCAGTCAAAACAGCAACTGAAATGAACAAACTACCAGCCAAAACAGCAACTGAAATGAACAAACTACCAGTCAAAACAGCAACTGAAATGGTAAAACTACCAGTCAAAACAGCAATTGAAATGAACAAACTACCAGTCAGAACAGCAACTGAAATGAACAAACTATCAGTCAGAACAGCAACTGAAATAAACAAACTACCAGTCAGAACAGCAATTAAAATGAACAAACTACCAGTTAAAACAGCAATTAAAATGAACAAACTACCAGTCAAAACAGCTACTGAAATGAACAAACTACCAGTCAAAACAGCAATTAAAATGAACAAACTACCAGTCAAAACAGCAATTAAAATGAACAAACTACCAGTCAGAACAGCAACTGAAATGAACAAACTACCAGTCAAAACAGCAACTGAAATGAACAAACTATCAGTCATAACAGCAACTGAAATGAACAAACTACCAGTCAAAACAGCAATTAAAATGAACAAACTACCAGTCAGAACAGCAACTGAAATGAACAAACTACCAGTCAAAACAGCAATTAAAATGAACAAACTACCAGTCAGAACAGCAACTGAAATGAACAAACTACCAGTCAAAACAGCAACTGAAATGGTAAAACTACCAGTCAAAACAGCAATTAAAATGAACAAACTACCAGTCAGAACAGCAACTGAAATGAACAAACTACCAGTCAAAACAGCAATTAAAATGAACAAACTACCAGTCAGAACAGCAACTGAAATGAACAAACTACCAGTCAAAACAGCAATTAAAATGAACAAACTACCAGTCAAAACAGCAACTGAAATGAACAAACTACCAGTCAGAACAGCAACTGAAATGAACAAACTACCAGCCAAAACAGCAACTGAAATGAACAAACTACCAGTCAAAACAGCAACTGAAATGGTAAAACTACCAGTCAAAACAGCAATTGAAATGAACAAACTACCAGTCAGAACAGCAACTGAAATGAACAAACTATCAGTCAGAACAGCAACTGAAATAAACAAACTACCAGTCAGAACAGCAATTAAAATGAACAAACTACCAGTTAAAACAGCAATTAAAATGAACAAACTACCAGTCAAAACAGCTACTGAAATGAACAAACTACCAGTCAAAACAGCAATTAAAATGAACAAACTACCAGTCAAAACAGCAATTAAAATGAACAAACTACCAGTCAGAACAGCAACTGAAATGAACAAACTACCAGTCAAAACAGCAACTGAAATGAACAAACTATCAGTCATAACAGCAACTGAAATGAACAAACTACCAGTCAAAACAGCAATTAAAATGAACAAACTACCAGTCAGAACAGCAACTGAAATGAACAAACTACCAGTCAAAACAGCAATTAAAATGAACAAACTACCAGTCAGAACAGCAACTGAAATGAACAAACTACCAGTCAAAACAGCAACTGAAATGGTAAAACTACCAGTCAAAACAGCAATTAAAATGAACAAACTACCAGTCAGAACAGCAACTGAAATGAACAAACTACCAGTCAAAACAGCAATTAAAATGAACAAACTACCAGTCAGAACAGCAACTGAAATGAACAAACTACCAGTCAAAACAGCAATTAAAATGAACAAACTACCAGTCAAAACAGCAACTGAAATGAACAAACTACCAGTCAGAACAGCAACTGAAATGGTAAAACTACCAGTCAAAACAGCAATTGAAATGAACAAACTATCAGTCAGAACAGCAACTGAAATAAACAAACTACCAGTCAGAACAGCAACTGAAATGAACAAACTACCAGTCAGAACAGCAATTCAAATGAACAAACTACCAGTCAGAACAGCAATTCAAATGAACAAACTACCAGTCAGAACAGCAACTGAAATGAACAAACTACCAGTCAAAACAGCAACTGAAATGAACAAACTACCAGTCAAAACAGCAACTGAAATGAACAAACTACCAGTCAGAACAGCAATTGAAATGAACAAACTACCAATCAGAACAGCAATTGAAATGAACAAACTACCAATCTGAACAGCAATTGGAATGAACAATCTACCAGTCAAAATGAACAAACTTACAGACAGTGTTTAAACCTGAAAACCAACAGAAGCAACACCTGTTAAGCTCCACCCATTCCAGAGACATGTAATATCAGTATTGGGTGCTGAAATGTAAACAAACTAATACAGTAACTAATGGGATTTTAAAAGTTATAACAGAATAACACATCTGTACCTGAGAGAAAAACACAAACTATAAATGAGTAAGATAGAGTTATATAGAGGAGCTCTCTCTAAAATACATATGGATGATACAAAATCATGTTTTCTCAATCTAAAGCACATAAACAGTAAAAAACAAACTCCCTTTAACATCAATCAATGAAAGTAGATGTGTAGTGTTGTGATGAAAGATTAACTAAACAATAAAAAGCAAAATGTTAACGAAATGAAAATTAGTAAAAAAGTTCTGGTTTCTGTCAAGATTCTGTAAAGAAAAGAAACAAATTAAAGGATAAGGTATGCTAGAGGTGTCTCTTATGCCTATAATAAAAAAAAAACTCTATTGAAAAAAGAAATAAAAGGATAAGAATGACAGAAGTGCCTTGTGCCTATAATATTAAAAATATATTGATTGTGGGTAGAAATTTTACATATCTTATCACTTATACTTACAATCAATTTTTTTTTTTTAAAAAAATAAATTGTTAGACACACTCCTCCTTTAAATTTTACAGGCCTTAATGGCCTAATGGTCTAAATTGAAGGCTTTCCGATTACAGACTCCCTCAACACTTAGGTTTTTATCTGACTTGGGGCATATCCTATTGTGAAAAAGACTGATAATTTGCTTGTCCAAGGCAGTGTTTTGCTCTAGGAACTCTGGTTTCCTCCTCTATAATTGAACTGACCACCCTTTTATATAAGTGAAAGAATCCTGACTGGGGCATAAAACACCATTATTTTACTTTACTCATCTCTTAAATTTTATATTAAGTTCCCAAAGTATTGTAAAATAACTGTCATCATGGGAAATAAGCATTTGAGAAAAAAAAAAAGTTTTTATACTTTGAATTTTTTTTTTCAAATTTCATATAAGCATTTGAAAAAAAAGAATTCATTATACTTTGAAATTTTTTTTTAAATTTTCAAATATTATTTATATTATATAAACACCATAAAAGCAATAAAAAATTACTTTATTTGTTATATAGCTTTGTTTTCAATTTGTATGTGCTATGATCCAATTATGACATCATACATATGACAATTGCATTCCTCTGATGCAATCATAGTGTCACTTACATGACATTTTCTATCCTCTGATGCAATCATGGTGTCACTTACATGACCTTTTCTATCCTCTGATGCAATCATGATGTCACTTACATGACCTTTTCTATCCTCTGATGCAATATGACATTATTAAAATGACCATTGCAATCTCCTGTCATTTACATGCTATTCTCCATCTTTTACCGGAATCATGAAATCATTTATACGACCCTTGCATTTCATCTGAAGCAACTAGGTGCTATTAATAAGACCATTCCATATTCTCTAATACAATTATGACATTTTTATGACAGTAATATTAAATAAATTATATGCATGCCAAAGTTTTTTTGTTTTTTTTTGCACTTTCTGCCTATGAAAACATTGTTAAATAAGATACTGAACAGACAACTAACAAACAGCTCCCTAAATAATGGGGGCCTTGATGGCCGAGAGGTCCAAGTGGTGGCACTTATGTTTCCTCCACCATCCCAGAACTAACTGTCTCCATATAAATCAAAGAATCTTGATTGAGGCGTTAAAAGCCATTACTCCACTCCACTCTGCTCTCTTAATACACTTTATTGGAGTCTGAGGTAGTTAATATGTTTCTAACATGAAAAGAACATAAATATGTTGCTGTTACTTAAATTTTCTGTGAAAAAAGCCATTATGTCTTGGTAATTGTGATTACATAAAAGACAAAGGTTACAATTAAATTTTCTTATCAGCAGCGTGATTATTGAGTTGATTTATCATCTCTAATTATGTTTCATTTATTTGTTTGTTTGCTTATTTATTTATCTATTAATTTAATTATTTATTTATTTATTTATTTATTTATTTACATTGTATTTGTTTGTTTGTTTGTTAATTAATTAATTTATTTATTTATTTATTTATTATTTATTTATTTATTTATTTATTTATTTACATTGTATTTGTTTGTTTGTTAATTTATTAATTTATTTATTCATTCATTCATTTATTTGTTATTTTTTTATTTAATTATTTATATATATATATATATTTATTTATATATTATTATTATTATTTATTATTATTATTATTATTATTATTTGGATTTTCTTGTAACTTTGTGAAATAACTGAAATGTCGACGTCATATCATGACTCTGAGGCAAAGATATATAACACGACTTGCTTGTCACATTGTGACTACCCCATTACACACACACACACACACACACACACACACACACACACACACACACACACATATATATATATATATATAAAAGGGTTTGCCCTGCAGTTCCCCAATTTAGTAAATTGATTATCTTTATAATTTCAGGCTCTAAAAAATTGATTTTGGCTAATATTCTTACTCCAAAATATTTACCAATTTCATTATAAGACATACAAAACTATTAGATTTTTTTTTTTACAAGAATTATACAGTATTTTTTTTTAAATTAAAATTCATTCAGTTTTACAAACTGTAAATGATATACAATGATTTTTGGGACAAACATTTTATGTCGCTTTTTGTTTGTGGGGCTTACTGGTTGGTAAGTATTTGTTATCAATTGGCTCCAAAATTTTCCAAAAAGTTGGCTGATTTTTGGCTAATTTTTTTCAAAAGCTGAGGCTAATTCTCAAAATTTTCACAAAATCAAACTATTGAAAACATCATTCAGATAAAGCTGAGCGTGTTTTAGCTAAAAATGTGTATCTTTGAAAAAAATATTTTCCCCACATTTTATTATTTTTTCCCACAATTTTTCCAAAAATTTCAAAAAAAAAAAAAAAAAAAAATCCTGGAAATGTTTTGTTCTGTAAAAACAATTTTAACGCATACATTTAGATTATTAAGTTATTACTTTTAAGTATTGTAAAACCTTTAGTATGAAAAAATAAATGAAACTTTGGCAAATAAATAAATAAATGAATTTAATTCAAAGAGACATTTTGGTACATGATGCTGTTAAAATGAAACTTTTTAGGCCAAAAACAAAATTCTTCAACTTCATCCCCTATCACAGCAACTTTCATTCTAAACCAACATCTATTGTATTTTGCATGCAGGAATAGAGGGAAGATATGGTATTTTGCAGGTAATTACACTATTGACCAGGTCAGCCACTGCGGTAGCTCAGTTGGTAGAGTGCTCGCTCTGTAAGTGGAAGGTCGTTCAAACCCCGGCCGGGTCTGACCCAAGACTTGAAAGTGGGTAGTGACTGTTCTTTCACCAAGCACTTGGCATTAGGAAATGAAAGTCACGGTTCTTTCGGATGGGAACTTAAAATAAACAAAATCCTGTGTCATGGCAGGCATGGCACAATAAAGAACCCTGCTGTATAATGCCATCAGCGCAACGCACAGGCAAAATTTCTGCACTTTTGCCTACAGCTGGCGATGTCTCAATATAAGTGAAATATTCTTGACTGGGACGTTAAATACCATTACTCAACTCAACTCATTGACCAGGTCACAAAATCAAAGGATCTTACATAGCACAAGACATAAAAACATATACAATGTACATGTACATGAATTTAGGTTAGTGTTGTAAAAATCTCATCAAAACTGAAAAAGGCTGATAAAAAGGCTTGCCAACATTTCCTCATCCCCCCCCACTAAAAAAAATTTTAATTACGAGGACAAAGTACCCTAATAAAAACGAATAAAAACGAAAGAAATTCAACAAGAGCATCAAAAACTCCATTACAGCATTTTTTCACTCCACTCAACTGTTCTTGAAACACAATAAAGATGTCTAATACAATACAAGTTTTCCTTACACCTTCACCTTTTAAGAACCTTTCAAACACAAAGAATTTATTGAATCTTGAAGTATCTGATACTTTATATATGAACTTTTTTGGTTTTTTTTTTACCACCCACCTACTTAAAGATCTGTTTTCAATTTATTAACGTTGTCAAAACAGTGTACAAACATAGACTTCTAATATAATATAATATGTTATTTTTTCTGGGTGTTGCTAAAGTCATGTGATATGTAGGTGGGTGGGTGGTTTAAATGTTAAACCTCATATCAGATTGGTTCATTTTTGTAATTATGTCTGCGTATCAGTTTTATTATTATTATTCCTCGTTTCTGACAGATTTTTTTCAGAGACATCTCCTCCTACGTTTCTTAACCGATCAAGTTGAAATTTTGTCAACTGGTAGAGACTGAGGAGGTCGCTTCCTTACCATTTTTGGAATTCGGAAGGACTTCAAAGAAATCCATTTAAAACCATGAAATTCCTTTCTAGAGAGTTCTTTCTTTCTTTCTTGGAATTTATTTGGAGCACCACTTAAGAGAGCTGATACGCAGACATATACTTGCTCGCAAGTATACATTCTAGTTATTTTGGATGTTATCAGAGTCACTGTATAAAACCACAGCCCATTGTCAAACAAACTGACAATTTTTTTTCACACTAGAATGTTCCCAAGTGGGATTCAACCCTAGGCTGTTTAAGATACTGTGATCTACATGCCTGCTCTTATAACCCTATTGGCCACCAAGGTCTCTTAATTACACTGACAGGAAATGGCATATGATAACTTAGACAAAAGGTCAGTGTTAACGAAACTGACTTGTGAGTCATCAAGCTTAAAAAAAAACATACTTATTTGTATCTGTGACATTCTTACAAAACAACCGTACATCAGAAAATTCCAAATGTTTTCTCCATTAAAGCTGCATTAAGGTTTTCTATTTTCTGAATTTTTTCTGAACCATGTTCTAAAGGCTACAACTTGCTGGGAAATTACTGCTATTTCCATATTTATTCGAGCTTTTATCGTTGAACCAAATGTAACATTGTTCATTAGGAACATCATTAAGTTAATCACCACTGTTTTAATTTTTCCTAGGAAAACCTAATGCAGCTTTAATAAAAATACCTATGCTATAAATATGCTATAAATATGTACACCATTTATCTTGAATTTCAATATTACTGCAGATTTGATTTGATTTGATTTGATTTGATTTAATATGATTTAATGGGGTTTTATGTCCCATTCAAGAATATTTCACTTTTATCAAGACGTCACCAGCTATAGGTGAAGTGTCAGAAATTTTGACCTTTGCATTGTGCTTAGGGCATTGTACAGGGAGGGTTTTTTTTAACTTGCCAAACCTACCATGACACTGGGCATCGGTTTTTAAGGTCTCATACATCTGCTAATCAAAAAATCTACAGCTAAATTGAATAATCATACAATGATGAGATAAATTGTAAATGCCATTTAAAAAATTAAATATGTGTATATGAATATTATCAAGTAAAGTAAAGTAGGTTAAACTTGAAGTTACCAGTTATCAGTAATAGGAAAACAAAACATCTTCTTGTAATTTTTAAAGTATTTGAACAAATCTAAAAATTATATAAATTTATAAGGATAAATATCAGATTTAAGGACATTGCATGGCAACATGGCAAAGAGACTTAAAAAATAGTTTATAGCTCAAATCAAGATTATTATTATTATTATTATTATTATTATTATTATTATTATTATTATATTAAAATATTATTATTATTATTATTATTATTATTATTATTATTATTATTATATTTATTTTTATTTTATTTATTTATTTTTTTTTTTTTAATTTATTTTTTTTTTATTTTTTTTTTAATTTATTTTTATTTATTTTTTTTTTTTTTGCCTATATGGATGAAGTCAGTACAGGTATAGTGGAATGTTCAGAAAAAACTGCTTCAACAATTGGACAAATTTTTTACACTACAATCTGTCCCCAATGGGATTTAAAACTTGGTGCTGAGGGGGTCTATGATCTGTAAAGCAGCTCTCTTGTTACATGAACCACAGCCTCCCCCCCTCTTTTTCCCTCCAACCCCCCCCCCCCCCCCCCAAAAAAAAATAAATAAACAAATAAATAAATAAATAAACAATAGATAAAAAGATTGTTCATCATTTCAATAGCATATCTGATAAAATTCTAGAAATTAAATTTCATAGCTTCAAAAGTTACAAAAGAATCTTTTATTTTACACTCTTTTAGAGAACTAATGAAGATTACCATTGTAATTTTAAGCAGAACAAAGTCAACTGGTGGAAAGTGTTATATCATTGTTAATCTAAACCGATAACATTTAAATTAAATAGCCAGTAAATGGAGTTACCAGTTCAAGAAACTACACTTTCAGCATCAACACCCTATTACAGAGAATCTAAATCCCGTAAATGAAAACCATTAATTCAATAATCTAGATTGTGTTAAGAGTTGAAGCAGGTCAATCAAACAATGGATTTTATCAAGAGATGTTAATTTGAAGATGATAGTGCAAACAATACTCTGGGTTACCTTCACAATCTAATTATAAAAATTGTTCTGTTAATGATAAGGATATCATAGAATGGTCTGTGATATGTCGCTGTTCACTGGAGGTCAAGTTAAGGGAAAATTAAACTCAGATGAACTGAAATGTATATTTCAATGTCATTTAGAATTTAACATTTCACTCATCTCTACTTCCCATGGGGGCATGGTTTCTTTAAATATTTCATTCACCTTTCAAACATGACAGTTTTTGCCAAAAAAAAACTCGTAAACAATTTGTAATGTCTGAAAAGTCATTCATCAAAAATTTATGATAACCAAATTTTACAAAATCTGGTTAAATAGTTTAATTGTGAAGGTCAAGGTAACAGTTACATTGTACTATAAATAGAAATTCTGTTTCCGTACATTTAAAGAACCACTGTTTGTCTGATTGATCTCAAACTCAGTCAACTTGTTCTTTGTGATTAGGCATCACATTAAATTGAAAATCAGATCACTAGGTCAAAGGTCAAGGTAGCAGTTAATAGAAACTATAGAAATAGAAATTTTAAGACCCACTGTTTGTTTGATCTCAAACCAGGTCAACTTTTTCTTTGTGATGAGACATGTATGGAATTGCAAATCAGATCATTAGGTCAAAGGTCAAGGTTAGTTACTATAAATAGAAATTTTATTTCTGTGCATTTATAGACCCACCACTGTCCAATGAAAATCTTTGGTGTCACCGCAGGTAATTAAAGAATTAACAAATAATTACCTTGGATGAAACCAGCTACCCCTGATGTATTTATCACCTGGTCATTCAATCACCTGACTGTATAATACCTTGTTGAGGTTCAAGACAGAAGCAGGTGTTTTTAACCCTAGCCAGTACAAGTAATTACCTGTAACCTTAGCCAGTACAAGTAATTACCTTTAACTTTAGCCAATACAAGTTTTAGCCAGTACAAGTAATTACCTGTAACCTTAGTCAGTACAAGTATTTACCTGTAACCTTAGCCAGTACAAGTAATTACCTGTAACCTTAGCCAGACAAGTAATTACCTGTAACCTTAGCCAGTACAAGTAATTACTTTTAACCTTAGCCAGTACAAGTAATTACCTTTAACCTTAGCCAGTACAAGTAATAAACTGTAACCTTAGCCAGTACAAGTAATTACCTTTAACCTTAGTCAGTACAAGTAATTACCTTTAACCTTAGCCAGTACAAGTAATTACCTGTAACCTTAGCCAGTACAAGTAATTACCTTTAACCTTAGTCAGTACAAATATTTACCTTTAACCTTAGCCAGTACAAGTAATTACCTGTAACCTTAGCCAGTACAAGTAATTACTTTTAACCTTAGCCAGTACAAGTAATTACCTTTAACCTTAGCAAGTACAAGTAATTACCTGTAAACTTAGCCAGTACAAGTAATTACCTGTAACCTTAGCCGGACAAGTAATTACCTGTAACCTTAGCCAGTACAAGTAATTACCTGTAACCTTAGCCAGTACAAGTAATTACCTTTAACCTTAGCCAGTACAAGTAATTAACTGTAACCTTAGCCAGTACAAGTAATTACCTGTAACCTTAGCCAGTACAAGTAATTACCTTTAACCTTAGCCAGTACAAGTAATTACCAATAACCTTAGCCAGTACAAGTAATTACCTGTAACCTTAGCCAGTACAAGTAATTACCTGTAACCTTAGCCAGTACAAGTAATTACCTGTAACCTTAGCCAGTACAAGTAATTACCTCAGGCACTGGTTCATGTTAAGTCTTAGTGACCACTGTACAGGTCCACAAAGCCCACATACAACTTTGCTGGTGGGTGGGACAAATCACATAACTATGAATAAGGAAGCAATGGGGGAAATTCCATCAATAACTACATTGTGGTTTATATGTTTTGCCTCATTGCCTCATTTAACTGTTCATACCTTGAAGACCTATTGATAAATTGATTGAATTAATGAGGTTTTATCTCCCAGTCAAGATGCCACAGCTATAGGTGAAGTGGCAGAAATTTTGACCTTTGTGGTGTGCTTCAGGCAATGTGCAGGGAGGGTTCTTTAACGTGCTACGCCTGCTTTGACAAGGGGCATTGGTCCGATTAAAAAACAAACCTCAAATCTTAAATGGGGGCTCAGTGGCCTAGTAGTAAAAAACATGCTTATGGATCACAGTGCATCTCACCACCTAGGTTCCTAGAGTTAGAAAGTTTGCCAGTTAGTTTAATGAGGGTCAGTGCATTTCTCCAGGTTTCCTCCACTAGCCCATCACTGACCCCTCAATAAAAGTAAAACAATCTTGACTGGAGCATTAAACACCATTACTCTACTTCGCAAAATTCTTAAACAATTTCCCCAATGTTTTTTTTATACCACCTTAGGAGCTCAGTGGTAGAGCATCCACCACAAGAGCAAGGAGGTTGTGGGATCAAACCCCCACTAAGTCATACATATGACTTTCAAATTTGAGATATTGCTTCCTCGACTCGACTTGTGCTCAGCATTAGGGGGTTAGAGTATCGACTGGTTCACCCGGTGCCAGGATAATGAACTGGGGGAGTGGTATGCTTGTCTGCAGCATACTCTCTAGGAGACTAGTAGCACCTTACCAAATAGTCACCAGAGCATGCACTTGAACATGGTAGGCCATATACACACTCGCACACCACACACATACATGAACTTGTTCCAAGATAAACCCTTGGAGAAAAATAACCTTGCTCTTGTTGTGAATAGAGGAAAAATTGCTGTTGCAATGTTAAACAACATTACAACTACAACAACCAATGTTTTTTTGCAGATTTCATTTTCCTGCCACAAAGTAAAGATATTTACAAGATAAAATATCTTGTTGAAAAAATGTTACAGGTATAATAAACTTTTGTGAAAAAAAAAAAAAATTAACTAATCGGATTTTCTTAAAAATTTCTTTACTAATACAAATGTGGAAATTCCTTTAACAAGGCATGATAATGACCAAGCGAAATCAAATTTGGCCAATGAATTTAGAGAAAAGGAATTGGCATGTAAAAGGTTAAACAAGAAGAATGGTAAAGTGCCATATTGGCTGTTCTACACAAACAAGATGTAATAAATATTTACTAAATGTTTCTCAAATTTAAAGTCAAGTCAAAACTATTTAAAATATTTGCTGAAAGAACTTTAATTTAAATTTAAAAACTAATTTGAGGAACTTTCTAATTTGTATTAAATTTCTAACCCCTATGTTTCATTAAAAATTGACACATGACAGGCAACAAATTTAAATTTAAGCTCAGTTAAGTTAAATATTCTGAAATTGAAGCTAGGTTTCAATTTAGAATGAAACAAATTGTAATTTGGACACCGCGGCAAATTACTCCGCATTAATCACTAAGTCTTAAATTTGACGTCACTGTATAAAATGTTGTTAACACGAGCAAATGCAGTGAAAACCAGAGAGAGTTCCAATACTGAAATTTAAATTCTGAACAAACTAAAATAATAATTTATAAAACAATTAACATAGAATTATTTGGATGATGAAACTCTTAACTTTAAAACCATGTAATTTACAGCAAAATAAGGTATTTGTTTAAATATCTGGTTATTAAATCAAAGAAAAAAGATTTAGGAATTGGTTGGGGTTATTTTTTGAGAGAAAGTTTGAAGTTCTTCCCAAACACAAGAAAAAAAGCATAAAATTACAATTTAAATTTCACACAGCCCTTCCAGACACAAATTTTCAATACATTTTAACTAATGATTTTTAACAATGAATATCATTCAATTAGGCCAAGTTTTTTCAGAAAAAAATGTGAAAACTTAACCTAAAAAAACAACTTTACTAGCATACTTTGTTTAAAACTATATATATATATATATATATATATATATATATATATATATATATATATATATATATTTATTTATATATTTATTTATATATATATATATAAGGTTTCCCAGAAAAATCTGTTACATTTGTTAAATGATTATATATCTGCTCTCCATATATCAAATTCGAAAAAAAAATTAGTAAATAAATCTGTTAACACTACACATGTATATCTGTTACTTCCGTATAAGGGTAATGGCAATCAAGTTAATATTATAAATGGCCACATTTTTCTTTCTTTCTATTTTTTTTTAATGCTTCAATCAAGGAACTTCCACATTAAGTTTGGTTCAAGTTAGCAAAGCAGTTCCAAAGGAAAATATTTTTTAAGAAATCAGATTTTAATTAATTCAAATTTGAACTTATTTGGATTATTAATAAATCTGTGGTATCTATTTTTCTATTTTCTTTAATTTATAGTAATGGTGGCCATCTTGGATTTTGGACAGCCATGTCAGACACAATTTAAAGCTACAATGATCTTCCTCACACAATGATAATCCTAACTACATTTGGTTTAATTCGACCGATCAATTTCAATACTAAAGATTTTCAAAGTATTACATTCGCATAATCTGTGAAAATTGGGTTAGCAAAAAAATTCCACAGAAAACATGTTATCTAACAATAAATGGCTATAAATCAAATTACTATGTATCAAATTTGAACTAAATTGGCCCATTAATAAATTTGTAACAGTTATTTCTTCTATTAATTTACTAAAATGTATCACAAGTCATACATGACTTCAAATCAGAAACATTAATCTTTATTGCATAATGCAATTTTATATAATGATTCGATCCTTACATTGTTTTGATATTTTCTTCATATTTCATTTATCATTATACTGTAGTTAGAAAATTATATATTTATTTTTTGGTCTGAACCACAAATCTAAAAATCAGTATAAGGACCAACAAGTATATATACTTTTTTCTTTGATGTGATACATGTTACAATGGCAGATTCAAAGAGGGGGTTGCAAAGGGTTCAAATCCCACTCGGGACAGATCTTAGTGTGAAAAAGTTTGTCAGTTCAATTGCCGAAGGTCTGTGGTTTTCTCCAGGCACTCCGGTTTCCTCCCCTATCCCAAGACTGACTGTTTTGAAATAAGTGAAACATTCTTGACTGGGGCGTAAAACACAATTACTCCACTCCACTCCACTCGCCACTCCCCCCTTCATAACCCTAAATCTGCCCCTGCATCAGCCATAATACATGTATCTTATAAATAGACTTACTCATCAACTGTTCATCTCTGGTTCTTCTTCTGGACTGGACATATGTGGCATTAAAAGCATCTGTTATCATCAAGGAAGGGCGGGAAATAACATCCAATACACAGCCATTTAAATGTCTGAAAAGAAAATACCAGTAAAACAATAAAGCTAATTTTAACTACCAGAAACTACCAGAAACAATATGATGATTGAGGTATAATTTTCATCAGCCATATTTAATGGCAAGAGGATAAAGACGATATAAAGATTGTGCTTTCACAAACTCTAAAGAGCAAAGAAAGAGTTGAGTTGAGTAATGGTGTTTAACTTCCCAGTCAAGAATATTTCACTTATATCGAGACGTCGCCAGCTATAGGCAAAAGTGCAGAAATTTTGCCTGTGTGTTGCGCTGATGGCATTATACAGCAGGGTTCTTTATCGTGCCATGCCCGCCATAACACGGGACCTCGTTTATTTTAAGTTCCCTTCCGAAAGAACCTTCCACTTACAGAGCAAGCACTCTACCAACTGAGCTACCGTAATGGTCAAGCAAAGAAAGAGAAAGACCAAGAGAAACCTGTAGGAAAACAACAAAGAAACAAAAGAAAGCAGATGGGATGGACAAATTGGAGATACCTAAAAAGTTTAAAGGTTTTTTTTTTTTTTTTTTCCTTCTTTTTTACATAGTGCCATTGTAGGTACAACTTCAGAAGAAAACAAAAGATGGCACTGTATACAATCAGAGTGAAATTTGTCAAATTGAATGTCAAATAATAGGTCGTTTCAGGAGGGATGTATTCATTCCCTGCCAATTTGGATTTTAGTATTGACCTAAATCATGTGACTGGCATGTAGTTTAGGGCATAACAAAAATGCCAACATTGACTGGCCAAAGGTAGGAAGTGGTGGATCATATTTTACATACAATTTCGAACTTATAACTGCATTAAATAATGCTGTAAATGTTTTAAATGATAATATTTCACAACAATTTAGAAACTAAATTAGATTTTATGAAGATTTATTGGACGTTTTAATCAGAAGCAACATGGAAAGCCTCATACTACAGAGGAAGTTTTATGGAATATACTACTATACAGAACATTAAACTGTTTGTTTTTACACTTTATTGAAATTAATGTATCTATTTTTAGACAAATTAAACAAAAATAAGTCTGATAAAAGACAAAAAAACTTGAAACTTTGATAATTCAAATTCCCTATGCAACCATCACAACAGCGCTGTTAGTCTTTTTTTTTTTTTTTTTCAGTGAATGAAGTAACTGAAAACTTTTTTAAAATGGCTTTATAAAATACTTAAAAGAATAAAAGAAAACAAAATGATGTTTTTGGTAATAAAGCTTTCAATTTATCATTTAAAATGACTCATAGCAATTCATTGTATATATGTTTACTAACAAAACTGTAAATAAAGTGCCCTAAATTAAGTCACATGGTCACGGAAGTCACTTGACATTTCATCAGGGGAAACATTGTATCAGAGAATCAGTTTATGTCATTAATTATACAGTTTTATAAACATGATAAAATCGTGTATAAAAATAACTGATAAACAAGCAACTGTTGATACAAATAATTAGTGTTGGTTGCAATAGATACTTTATATACCAGAATATATACATGTATATGCTTTTTATTTTGAAAATTTATATTGAGATGGACAGTTCTGGAATGAAAGATGAAACCAAAATACATGTACCCAGAAAAAAATCCTCAACATTTGACAAGTCTATTTGACAAAATTTTCACAAAAGGATCTACCAAGTGGAATATAAACCTAGGTGACAAGAGAAACTTTGACGGACAGTTCTGGAATGGCAGAGGAAACCAAAGTACATGTATCCAGAAAAAATCCAGGGATAGAATTTAATTTGTCTCCCCACTGGCAAAAGTTTGCCAGTATAAAATTTTTCTACTAATTTTATAAATTTTTACACTAAAAGTGTGTTGTTTTTTTTACAGTTAATTATATATATGAATATTTACAATCGTACTGAATTCTCTTCAGTAAACCCTTTGAGAGCAACTGAAGATATTTCCCAATAACTTTGGTTGGGCATGTGCGACCTTTATATTAACCCATGGCGTCATAAATGCAAAGGATCAATCTGTGTTTGTGATATTTTTTATACAAGAAAACCAGGACCATGTTGGGATTTTTTGTAATAAAATTCATTACTAAGGAAACCTCGTGTTTTATCGTAGAAATTTTAAAAGATTGTAAATATAAGGATTGAACTTTGATTGTACTGAATTTATTGGGTGATAACTTCAGTTGGTCACGCGCAAATCTTTTCATGAATGGCTTCGCCATATGTAAGTGGATTTTCAACATGCGTTTTGTGAAAACCACTAGCATTTTGCGAGTATGCAACTACCAAATTCGAACCCTGAAATCATCAACATTTGACAAGTGTGTTGATAAATTTCTCCCAACAGGATCTGCGGAGTGGGATATAAACCTTGGCAACAAGAGAAACTGTGATGGAGTTCTGGAATGGTAGAGGAAACCAGAGAACATGTACACAGAAAAAAATGTCAACATTTGATAGGTCTATTGACAAATTTCTCACAATAGCATCCACCGAGTAGGATATGAACCTAAGTGGCTAAAGAAACTGTGATTCACTAAGCCATCAAGAACTGAGTTAAAAGGCCACTTTTAATTGGATTAAAATTGTGAATACTGTCATCATCATAATCATCATCATCATCATCATCATCATCATTATCATCATCATCATCATTATCATCATCGGTTTCTTTTGATTAACATACAGATTCGGAAGCATTGTCTGCACTAGTAGGCTCCCTTCCAAATGACTATATACATGTATATTAGATCTCAGTGGGTATACTTTTACACATAGTTCCACCTGCTCCACTAAATCCTGTAATTTTTTTTTTTTTTTTTTTTTTTTTTTTTTTTATTGTTGTAGCATCAATGTATATGTATACCTTTCTTTTTTGTGGTTATAGTCAACAGCGTAAACAATTTCTTCTTCTCCATCCTTGATTATTTTCCAGATAGTTCCACCTATCATGTGACCTGCCGGTAAAGGGGTTATCTGTATACCATGACCTTTACCTGTTGAGATTAAATAAAATTGTTATTTTAAAAAATAAAAAATCACAAAAGCATCATAACATCCCCCCCTCCCCAAAATTCATCGTATTTATCACAGGACAATGATATTTTAAATCTGCATTTAACATAGGCAACTAGATCTATAATTTCAAGAGGATTTGTAACAAACTGTTAATAGGTGGCTGGGTAGCTCAGTCGGTAGAGCAACCTGCTAGTATTGGGAAGGTCCCCGTTTGAGTCTTGGTTTGCCCGCTGCATCTTTTCCTTTTCCTGTTACAGATACAACTCTACAAAAAATGCAGCTGCAAAGAATATTAAACAGCCTTGTCCATTGTATATGTTTCACAACATATTGCTTAAACATTTTACTAAAAGGCTTGTAAGAACTTGGACAGTATGAAGAAGTTTTCAAAAAAAAAAAATAGTATTAGCAAAAGTGCCATAGAGTCAAATTTTGACTAGAAACAAGGCTGTTTTAATTGTGTGCAAATCTGCCTCACCTAATTGAAAGACATACAGGGTATTTAAACATTTGCTTACCTTTTAAATGTACAGTCTGTGAATATTTTAGTTGTATAATTTTATCAAATGCAGAGTCTACATCATCTAAAGTGAAAATTTCAAAGTCTTCAGTGTTATGGCGAGACTGAAAAATAGAAATAAGAAGCTAATGAAATATAAATTATATAATTATAAATATAAATTGATCTAATGAAATATAAATTACAAGAAGCTGTTCTTAAATCCAATGAAATAAAGAGTATCTGTTTATAAATAATGCTGTTATGCAATTATATAGAATTATTTTGTAATATCATGCAATTACATATTAATTAATTTCATAGGTAGAGAAGAAACTACTATCATTCCGATAGCAAAATGTCCTACATGTCAAATCTTCACACACAAAAATGTCCATACATGTATGACAAATCTTTTGTGGA
Organism: Tegillarca granosa; assembly: GCA_029721355.1. Lineage (NCBI taxonomy): Eukaryota > Metazoa > Mollusca > Bivalvia > Arcoida > Arcidae > Tegillarca > Tegillarca granosa. Next base: position 22,809,569 of record CM056595.1, read on the forward strand.
ATTTAAAACTAAATGTTAATATTCTATACTTTATTCTGTGTTATCAATGAGTTTTAATTGCTATGTTTCAATTTCCAATAGTTAACATCAACAAATGGCTGCTTTTTTCTCAAAATGTAACATTGTAATACATTATCAGTAATTTATCTAGATTTGAATGATTAAAGGGAAATAACTCTCACTATTATTCTGTAACATAACAGTTTATGTATAAAAGAAGTTTTAGCAGAGATATCATATTCAAACCTTAGTGATTGATTGATTTCATTGATTGATTGATTGATTGATTGATTTACATTTTTTCACTTATACCATCAGCTTAAAGTGATAGAAAATCACATGGAGAAAAAAGCTAATGGCATTGCAGGGATTTTTCTGGCCACTCACAGGGTCCGGAAAAGAGACCCATTCCCAATGCCAAAAAGCAATTTTGTAGGTAAAAATTCCCAAATGATCCTGCTTTGAGAAACTTAAGAAAAAGTTAAAAAAAACTCTATATTTTTGGTGTAGCTTGTATATCTTTATAATAACCTGTATTTATGCATATTTTGATTTATACTCAATCAGGATCTGGTAGAATGGGAGCAACTTATGAATCAACTTTCTCAGATGTTTGTATTGAAGCCAGTCTATGAAAATATTGTGTTAATGTCTGAGTGATTTGTTACAAATGAGTGACTACCAGAATGTATCAAAACAGTAAATATTCCAGGCAAAATATTTGATGTGCTGACAATGTGAAAATTCTTAAAGTTTAATGAAAAATTTTCCCAAAATGTCGAATTTGTCAATGATTTTCCCAATTTCATCCCATGGTCCCTTTCCCAAAATGGCCTGAAAAATCCCTGCACTGTAAAGAAGGTTTTTGGTCATGCAACACTATCCATTATGGAAGGCTTTATTATGTAATGTCATACTTATAAGGTTAGCACATGAGGTAACAATGCCATGCATTAGGCCACACTGGCCACAATGACTAGGACATTAGGACATACTGAATATGAGGCCACTCTGACTGGAACATGAGGCAACAATGACATCATAACTGTAACATCAGACCGTATTGACTGTGTGAGGATATCAACTGTGACGTGAGGCCATACTGATTGTATGAAGACAAACTAGTTTTTACATGAGGCATAAGCTGTAAAACCTCATTCAAAAGACTGTCACTTTCATTTCCACACAGAGAGACCTTGGCAGGTGTTGCAACCTATTTTTGAGTCTGGTTTAATGAATCTCGCTGACAATTAAACCCAAGTTCCCTATAACCAGCAAGTGAACACTCTACCAGCTGAACTAATCTTGCTGTTGGTATAAACATACCTGATATAAATCATACATGAACATCTGTCCCATCTTGTATACTGGAATAGTGGCATATATGGGACATTTCATACCAGCTTTACCCACTATATATGGCAAGGCCCCAAGATGAGTGTGGTCAGGATAGGACAGTAAAACAGCATCTATCTGGTGGATATGTCTGAAACAAAAAAAAAACATATTTAATGGATAGTATTATTATAAGTCTCACCATCTCCACCCTGGTATCAATATAAAATTTCTTATAGATATTTTCAGCCTACTGTATTAATTGTTGATAAAAATGGTACCAGAATAAATTCAGTTGATAGAAACCATCATTGTTCTCTGGGCTTTTTGGTGTCTGATATGAAATTTAATGTTTGGCTGTTGATTAGTGAATGTATACTAATGACAAATTAAATTTTGAAAAAGGAAGTACCGTAATGCTGTTATAGCAACCTCCTCTGTATAAAGCAAAAGCCTTGGTAGCCATGATTTGTGAAAAGTGGGACAAAGTTTCACAGTGGCTCTCAACAACTAGGTCTACAGCCCACTTAGGCAGATCCTAGTGTGAGAAAGATTGTCGGCTCACTTGTCAAAGATCAGTGAATTTATCTGGGTACTCTATTTTCCTCAACAGAATTGACAATTTTGTTAAAAGTTAAAGAATCCTTATTAGGAAATTTAAAAAAAAAACATTATTTCAACCAACTCTACCTTAAAAAATAAAATTCAAAATAATATGTATTTGAAGTTGAAAATAACCAAAGAAACTAAGAATATGATTTACACCACTTGGCTGAATGAGGACCCATGGATAAATACCTGAATAATGAGACAACAGATGATCAATCAACTAGCCTTGAAAATCACTGGACATTAATGGCAGAATGGTATCTTACTGCTCAAGTGCTTTTATAGAGTGGTGACCATCCCACTTTTTACGAATTTGTTTTGGTAATGGCAGCTTAACAGACAGTAACTGTCTGAGACTAAGTAAGTGGAAAAAAAGACAAACCTCTTCAATTCTTTAACGAAGTCCATACTAAAATCCTCATCCCATCCACAATCCAAAAGAAAGCGGAATTCATCCACCTGCAGTATGTAACATGGTGGTGACTCACTGTGGGCTCCAGATAAAGACTGGAATTTGACAATAGATGTCATCTTCACTTAGATGGCAAGTCTTTGTTCTAACCTCAATTCATTTATGTGAGTAAACCTGTAAAAGACAAAATGTCAGTAATTCAATTTTTTTTTTTAATTTTCTTTCTCTCTCTCTGATAAAAATCATTTTCAAATTGTTTTCTGCCAGATAAAAATTGCATTCAGTGTAAATTTAACAATATCAGGGCAATATTTGTCCAGCTCTTGGTTGATTTATCATTTGCTATATTGAATGGGAGTTTGCAAGAACAGCATATTCTTTGCTTTTATCAGTTATATGTAAACCTTTTTGCCTTTTACTGCAAAAATTATCTTTTTCTGCATTTTCATAATTGTTTGTCTGGTTCAAATTTTGTTCCTCCGAAAAAAATGTGTTTTAGAAAAAAATTTTAATTTTTAATCACTCAATTTTTTTCCCAAAAAAAATCTGTAGAACTGAAAATTAATTTGGTGTGACCTTACAAACAAGTTAATACCACAAAAATTGTTGACAAACAGTTAAACTCAATCTTGATATCAAAAGAATTATCATTATCATTTCAAAATGATTTTTTTTCTTTCCATAATTTTGCACTAATTATTGACTGTTAAATGAAAGGAAAACTGTAAGAATACAAGTCCATCTATTTGTTTATCATAATAACATTTATTCCATTTTATAAATCTGATAATACCTCATGATCAGTATATGTCTTAAGAGTTATTCTGTTTATTATTATTATTTTCAGTCTTCAAGCTATGCTCCAGTGATAGAAGTGGAAAATAAGAACTTAAGACATTGTTAGTATGGCCTTTCTATGAACCCAACAACCTTTAAATGTTTTTTAAGCAAATAATATTCAAAAGATTACATTAAGAAATAACTTTCACTATTTATATACTAGATGTTAACTTTTTTACTGTATATCTATATGTAACAGGAAAGAAAAAATGCAGCGGCCAAACCGGGACTCGAACCCGGGACATTCCCAATACAAGCTGAACACTCTACCAACTGAGCTACTTGGCCATCTATCAAGTCCAGCCCACTACATATATATAAAGAACTAGACATTACAATAATGACACCAAATGGCAGTCATCGTTTGTCCAACTCGCCTTTGCTGACCCTAAAATGACTTGTGTTTGCGATAAATATGTATGGAAAACATTCAGTTTCAATAAAACTAGTATCAGTCATGTAACTGATGTTAAATATTTGCCTTTAATTTACATAAAAATACTAGACATTACTAGACATGGATCTACCTTCCAATTTGTGATGCCCATGATGATGGCCCGATCCATTTATTCAAATCTAAATACATGAAAATTACTAAAATAAATAGAAATAAAGTCAATGATAACAATCTTTCTTAAATACAAATAAATCAAAGTCGTCAACCGGTCGCACTACCCTACCCCCCCCCCTTCCCGTTTCTTGATATTAAAAACATTTGACAATTACCTTAATCAATGTCTAGGGATGAATAACACGTAAATCCGTATGAATATGTATTATTGGTATCTCCAGATCATCCAGTTGTTAAATCTCTCCACTTTTCTATGTCAATACAAACAATAAATTTTTACGCGGTTGTCTCCTCACATTTTCATGGAGGCTGACATTTTGGATAATGGGAGATAATCGGTTGATAACTTCCGGGATAATGAACTTTAACATCAACCCGACAGTACAGAAGTTTGTTTATGTTTTTCACTGTATCATATAATTTGATGATGATATCCAATAATGTTTTTATATTTACTCTCATTATCTGCCGTCACGCTTTGTATAATTGTGGTGATTATTCTCAGAAATTTTAATTTTGATTCAGATGCTGGAACCAGAAATCAACAACAACAGGTGCAGGTAAAAGTAGAAATAAATAAGGGGCGAAAATGAGTAACAAGAAGAGTACATGTACAAATTCCCGACAAAAATCATAATTTTAACTTGATTAAATCCACATAAAGTATTAAGTTTTAAATTTGTCTTTCATCTTAGAATTTGGGTCTAATATTTTCATAACTTCATGAAGTTTGATATTTATACAATGGAGAGAGAGAGGGAGAGAGAACATACAATCTGTGACCTAATTATTGTCTGGTGTTTAAGATGTAACATATGTTAAGTGAATCATCCAGGCCTATACTAGTGTATAAAGTGAATAATCACAAACAGGATACTAAAAATGAAACTCAAAATTGTAGCTATATATATAAATATATATATATATATATATATATATATATATATATATATATATATATATATATATATATACAGTAAAACACTTGTGACCACATCAATAACTGATAATTGTTTTATCAGCGACATTCAAAATGATTTAAATGTTGCTGGTGTTATCATTGGGTAATTGATTGGCATATTTCAGAATTAACACATGTTTTATTTTATTGTAGAATTACATTAATTTGACACCAGTTGACGTATTAAAAATAATAAAACAGACAAAGGTATGATATCTAACAACTGACTTATTAAATTAATGCGGTTTTATGTCCCAGTCAAAACATTTCCCTTATATGGAGACATAACAAGCTGTATGGCACAAATATTTACTTTTACGGTGTGCTTATGGCAGGCAATGTGCAGAGAAGGTTCTTTACTTGCTATGCCTACCATGACACAGCATCAGTTTTAACGTCTCCTTTTAAGGCCCCATGACTTTCATTTCTAAATGCTGAGTGTTTGGGGAAAGAAACAGTCACTACCTCCCACATACAAAGTGAACACTCTACCAACTGAGCTACCGTATATCTAAAACAGGATTATGCATTTTTCCCTAAAACATGAATTACAAATTATCGCACTAAACTATGGGATAAGGATATATATCAAAAGTAATCAAGATATTAATATCACTGGCAAGAGTATTTGATATATGTATCTATAATGGTACATATATAGTTCATGTGTAACACAGGTTCGAAAAACATAAGTCAAACCTTGATTCATTGTATAGTACTTAAGGTCATGCTGGCATTTATATATACTGGTACCCAAGGTCATGTTCTTCTACCAAAGGTCAAGATTAACTACAGCCAGCAAAATGGGTGTGGTTTAAGTATGTGCTATTGAAAACTGACAATCAACTATTGACGAATCAGATATCTAGATTTTTACATGAAGTATATAATAATGAAATGTATTTTCTTTTTACAGCCATTCCCGGTAGGAAGTAATCGAGGTTGGAGAATATGTGATGTAGTCTATGGTTCGAGGGTCTGGAAACAGAACTTGATCATAAATAATGACTGTAACCAAATTTGTATGCTTGCAGCATTTTGTAGAGTTACTGCTTCAACTCAGGTTTGTTACAGATTTAAATGTAAGAAATTTAAATTATATATATATATATATATATATATATATATAATTATTATTATTATTATTAAGATGAAAATAAATTCCTAACACTAATCTGTGATATTCTTGTCACTTTTATAATACAAAAATATTGTTCAATATTCATATTCTTATAAAGTATAAACAACTGTAATCGTAATTTTCAAGTAAAAAAGGTAAAAATAGTATCACACATGAAAACAGGTGTGAAATTGGCACATCTTGAGTTTAAAAATACATTTAATGACTTAATGAGACTGTGTCATTGGTGTAAACAAAATCAACTTCAAAATTAAACCTTCTATTTTCATTTCCCCTTTTTTAAATATGCCTTGCATAAGTACAAAGTATAATGTATTTATCATAGTTTTACTTTTTTTTTTCATAGTTCTAACTTTATTTTTAGGTCATTTTCCAAACAATAAAAGATGTAAGTCGTTTAGTAGACTGGAAGCCAGGTGTCACCACTGTACACCATACTAATAAAAATGGTGCTGCCTCATCATGGAAAGATACTCATGTTGGTTGTGATATGGTTACCATGACAGTGGATACACCGGTTACCTATTTAAATAATACCAATCAAATTGGTGTCAAAAGGTGAAGTTTGTAATGCTTTTTTATTGTGTATTTAGGGATCAATTTAGCTATTTATACCTGATATACATATAGCTTAATGTTTTAAGTTTCATATACCTTTTTAATTCTTTTAGTATATAGATCTATAAGTATGGAGTCTTTGATTGTTAAAAAAAATGATAAATGCAAATATTCTAAACAGTCGCTTTATAAACTGAAGCAGTTGCTGTGGCTTAAGAACTAAGATGAAGTGGATTGGCATAACCACATTATTACATCCCAGTCAAGATCCGTTCACTAATATCATGGCAATCAGTTCTGGGATGGTAAAGGAAACTGAAGCATCTCGAGAAAACCACCGACCTTCAGCAATTCAGCAGACAAACTTTCTTACCTAGGTGATGAGTGGACTGTGATCTGTAAGTGCAGACAAACTTTCTTACCTAGGTGATGAGTGGACTGTGATCTGTAAGTGCAGACAAACTTTCTTACCTAGGTGATGAGTGGACTGATCTGTAAGTGCAGACAAACTTTCTTACCTAGGTGATGAGAGGCACTGTGATCTGTAAGAGCAGACAATCTTTCTCAACTAGGTGATGAGAGGCATTGTGATCTGTAAGTGCAGACGAACTTTCTTACCTAGGTGATGAGAGGCACTATGATCTGTAAGTGCAGACGAACTTTCTTACCTAGGTGATGAGAGGCACTATGATCTGTAAGAGCAGACAAACTTTCTTACCTAGGTGATGAGAGGCACTGTGATCTGTAAGTGCAGACAAACTTTCTCAACTAGGTGATGAGAGGCACTGTGATCTGTAAGTTCTTGCTTTAGTTCAATTCTGCCTCTAAGGTTCCAATCCCAGTAAAATGTCAATGTTATGTTAACCTGGCAAGCTCATGTGTTAATACCTGCACTCTTTTAGTTGCGGTCATGTGGTACCAATTCTAAATCAAAATTTTTTGAGCAGTTTGAATAACCTAAACAATTTTTTGTTATTATTCTTATTCATTCATTCATTCATTCAATCATTTATTTATTTATTTATTTATTTATTTATTTATTTATTTTAAATTTCTTTTTTTTAGGAAATGGCACAGAGAAAACAATGGTTGTTGCTGGTTGCTGGAATGTGAACAGAATGGATTTGAAAATATATTTTATTTGATACAGCCACTAGAAGGTTTAAAATTTATATTTCTTCGGCAATTTTTTATAATTTTGTGCACTAAGAAAGACTCAAAAGTTCACCTTTGGTAGTTAACAAAATTCTCTTTGACACAGGATATGTTTTCTGTTACTATATTGCAAATATAGGTACAAGACTTTGCTTGTTTCAGCTCTAAAAACAGGATATTACTAGTTTCATTTAAGTGATTTTTATAGCACAATAAACATATGCTAAATTAGTTTTACAAGTCAGCTTTATATTAGTTAGGTGATGTTTTATGCATTAGATCAATAAACATGCCTTTGGAAGGTACAGAAGATCTTAAATGTGTGTGTGTGGATATAGATAAAGATATATGTTTTTATGTTTATGCATTTGTATTACAGATTTAGAAAAAAGTTCATTGACAATATTGGCTCATCTTCCTTGGTGTTCAACAGTGGAACAAATGGCAGAATATACAGCTCGCCTTCTTCTTTCATTGAAAGACTATTTCATCCATCGAAAGCTCAAATCAGTACCATTGATAGACATTAAAATTCCAAATGACTCATTACAAAATAATAATTACGTGCTTCAAAATGATCCAGAATCATCGCCCTCTGAGGAGGAAATGTTTAAATCGGAAAAAACATTCTTTCAACTAAAACCAAAGGAACAGTTAGAAATCCTAGAGAAATCGGAGTCTATTTTAAAGCTGGGAACAAATATTCCTCGGAAGAGACAAACAGTTCGGAGAAGATCATCATCAGATTCAAAATCAATTAAAAAAGCTTTAGAAAATGACGAAACAAGACCACGATCACACACTGAAAATGATGCTTTGACTGACGATGCAGACCCATCCACGCAGAAAAATCAGGTTCATGATAAGAGTCTCTCCAAAGAAGATAATGTGCCTTCAGATAAAAGTCAGGAAGTTCTAGACAAGCTATCAGAGTCTGGTAGTGACATCTCATCCCTTGAAAACATAGATGATAGTACAGAGATTATTGATAGTTCAGAAAGTTAGTTGTTTACAAAGATTTTATATTTCTTGCTCATATTGCACTAAGCATTAAAATAACAGAGTATTGACTGCTTCACCCAGTGCCAGGAAAATGTGACTGGTTTTAACTGGGAGAGTAATTTGCTTGTCTAGGGCATACTGACTCATTGAATTCACACATAAACAAAAAGTCACCAGGAGTGCACCCTGTAAAAGGCAGAATATAGTACACACACATATCTTTGGCACACTGAAACTTGTTCTTAGATTATTCCTTAGACATTAATAAATTTGCTCTCATCTCAAACAGTTGAAAAAATTGCAATCTTGAAAAATAGGTGTCAACTGCCAAAAATCAAGACTTTTAAAATTATTCCCAGTTCCCCATATTTCAAAGCAACAGAGGAAACTCGACCTTGTTGTTCATATTTGGAAAAAATACTGAAGACCTCTCCTCAACTGAGGTCCAGAAGATAAAATAAAGCATACTAAATTCAACAAACATTGAATTAGTTACAGTGAATAGTTTTTCAGGACAATTCTTCATGATTTTTTTTTATGTTTTACCAGTATCAATAACATGTATATACTATATATTTTAGTCAACAAGCAACCAGAGTACTCATTGCCATTGTCAGAACCAGATACCATTAAATATATAACATCAGCAAACCACTGTGCTGCTGAAATACAAGGGATTGTGAGTATTAGAAAAGTTAGGATTTTTCAGATTAGAGCAAAAAAAAAAAAAAAACAAATAACCACTATATACTAGATGCCTACCCCATGTAGATTTTTGAAAAAAGATTAGGAAAGTCCAGGTCTGATGCAGAGAATGCTAATGAAAAAGGCATCTCTATGTGCAATAGTGATTGAGAGTATCAAACAATTGTAGGGGAAATGGGAGTACCCAGAGATCATTTAATTCATGTACAACCCATGTAACAAAACTTTTTTTAAAATAGCCACCTTCTTGTGTGGTCTGTTAACTTCTTATAGCCAGTCATCCCACCTATCTCTGACAATAAGTACTGATTATGCTTTTTAATGGCATTTGTATTTGTTCAGAGTTTGTATTGTAATAACATAGATAGGTTAAGGTGAGCATACTCTCAATTTAATATGTTTTTGTTTGGAGTTTGCATTGTAATATCATAGTTTCACAAAATAGATCCATTTGAGCTTACTCAAAATTGAATTTGTTTTGGTTTCATATGGTAAAGGAATATGAAGATTTATTAAACATTGAACTATGGAAGGATGAGTCAGTAAAATAATGTTTTACATCCCTGACAAGATTGATACACAATGTGCTTTATAACATGGGGCATGGAGGGTTCTTTTTTTTACTGGCACTGAAGACATCTGTTTTTAAATGCCTTTAAAAAACCTGGGATGGTTTGATATCGAGTGACTAAAAGTATGTTACCTTTAACAATATAAAGATTCAATTGCAGATTGACATATGTAATCAAGAGCATTCATATTTTCTTTTTAACTCGTTTATTTTAGGCTGTGAGAGTTTCAGAAATGGATTTAAGAAAAAATCAGCGACAACAATCAGAGTCTACAAATGGTTGGATGTAAGTATTATTTACATGTATATATCCAGAAAAAAACATCATTTGTTATTTAGACAATACCTCATTATAAGGTAATTTTATTGTAAAACAAAACATTGTGATATGGTTATACAATACCTTTTGATATGGTCATAATCTTAGACAATACTTAATGAATGATACAGTCATGATATCTTAGACAGTATCAAATGATATGGTCATGATATCTTAGACAGTACCAAATGATATGGTCATAATATCTTAGACAATACCTGCTGATATGGTCATAATATCATAGAATGTACCTGCTGATATGGTCATAATATCATAGAAAGTACCTGCTGATATGGTCATAATATCATAGAAAGTACCTGCTGATATGGTCATTTAAATACCAGGCAGATACTAGAGTGATAGTCATTTTCTTGTCAAAAGTCAGTGTTTTTCTCTAGTTTCACAGAAAAGCCAGCTTCATTATGTCATGCACTTTGAATTATCAAAGTTTTACTTTATTTGAGGAGTTTCACTGTATTTGAGGAATTTAATCATATTTCAAGTGACTTATTAATACATATGTTCGTTGTTGTCACGCTGCATTATATCTTTAATAATCTTCATTTCAGTTTCTGTGGATTAGAACATGATATTGTCATAATGAACAGAATATTTCCAACTTCCTGCAAGATAATGAGGTTTGTAATAAATTTTCTTATAAGAAAATGGTAGTTCTATCACTTTATGACATATTCTTTATATGGTTTCCATAACAATGACTAATTTCTAATTTTCTGTTAACAAATTTTACATCTTTAATTAGGCTTGTTTGAAAAATGAGGTAACATGTGCTTTTATGTTTATCAGTTGCCTACTTTTTGTCATGCCTAGTTTTATATATAAAATTATAAGTACATCATTATAACTTAATGATTCAGTTACTGTAAACGTATTTATTTTCGCGTGTATTAATTTTCGCGGTTTTATGAAATCAAACTTTTTCGCGTAGTTTAATTTTCGCGTTTTTTTTTTTTGAAACAGTCTATAACATATTTTTTTCGATAATAAAATTCAGCAGTTTTTTTGAAACAGCCTATAACATATTTTTTCGATATTGATATACGACAATAAAATTCAGTGAAAACTACTCACTCTTGAGTTCTTTATTGTTATTGCTCAGTACTTACTTACATAGTTGGATAAAAATCTGCCAACAAAGCTCCAGAAGCTTTTTGAAATGAACTATAACTATCAAAGAACACGCGTGGTCTATCCGGTGAATTATTCAACCGTGTATAACAGCTGATAAACTTTAACTGTAAATAATTTGTGTGTATATCTGTAAATACCATGGTTATGGTTTCGTTTGGATTACTAATATATTTGGAGTTTGTATTAAATTCATCTCTGAAATGTGAGTAGTCTACACTTATTCTTTTAACCGCTGTTACAGATAATATAAGTTGTAAGACACTAGTCATTATCAGATCAATGTAAAATATTAGAATTCCCGAACATCCAAACCACCACCCCCCAAACACACACACATACACATAAACATACACATGCACCTACCATTTAAATTTCTGGTATTAATTTTCACTTTGTATTAATTTTCGCGCAAAACAGATGACCGCGAAATAAGCGAAAATTAATACATCGCGAAAATTAATACGTTTACAGTATGTGGCTAGGTGATGTATAGTTAATTTAATTTAGTGTAAAAACCATGAAATTTGGCTATTTTTGCTGGCAGTTAAGTTCTAGAATAAAGTTGGATACAAAAAAAAATTGATGGAAATACATTAATTTATACTTTGCTTAGGTACTAGTTGTTTGAATTCAGTCCAGTTTTTTTTTTTTTTTTTTTTTTTTTTTTTTTTTTTTGTATCACATTACAAAAGAATTTGCACTCTGTTTGCTCAGCACCTTCAGTACTTTGATCTTTTTTTTTAGTTATCTTGGTAAAGGGTTGATTCATGCCTCACCACAGACTGTGTTTGAAGCTGTTAAAAATCCCAGGACAAGATTTATGTATGATGAAAGTTTGAAGGTATGTAGATGTATTGTATTTAGCAAATAGTCCATTGCATTACGGGCCATATAACAGTCTATGGACTGGGCAGTCATCCCCAAAGTATGATATGGACTGAAGGGAAGCAAACTATATTAACAATAGTAGAAAAAAATTGAAAGTGTGATTTCTAACATGGACAACAATACGGAATTAATATACCAGATCAACCCAAAGCACTGCTCTGTTTACGGTTATACTGAACTGAAAGACTCAAGTTGATTTGTATCAAAATCAAAGCATACGTATAAAATATAACTAAATATTTTCATGAGTTAACCATTTTTTCACAAAGTTTATAAAAAAATGTAACATATTTCTCATTTAAATTTGTTTTTGACATCATATCGTCATATCCTGATATGATGAAGGCTTATGACTGAATATTGATGAAATATGGCCAACAGTTTGTAGATGCATTGTATACCAGTACTAACTTGATTTTAAGAATTAACCATTTTTCCACAACATTTGTGGAAAAACTATCATATTTCTCATGTAAATTTATTTCTGACTCTACTTCTTCATATGCTGAAGTGATGAAGACTATGAACTGAATATTGATAGCATACATTGTATGTCCATTAGATATTGTTATTGCATCAATTCATTTCAGACACTACCAATTCATATGTTTGAGTTATTTAAGGCTATGGACTCAATTTTTATGAAATATGGTTGTTAATCTGAATTTTCTTCACTTGATCTATATGGATTGTCTTAGAGTTAAATATTTGTTTACACATTCCTCCAATTTACTTGGCTAATAAGAGTTTGTATCTTTAGAAATGCATCATGAACACTGTCACAGTACACTTTGAACCATTCTGAATACTCCCTTTGTATCTTGTCAGTATATTTGTTTAAAACACCATGGATATTTTTTGAAATGTATTATCTGATCAACAACTCTTAGACATTCTATGTCTAAAAAATTGTTTGATTAAAATTTTTAAATACATTTTAAAATTGACCACTACAGTAGCTCAGTTGCTTGCTTCCTTAAGTGAGAGGTTGGGGGGTTGAACCCTGACCGGGTCTGAACAAAACTTGAAAATTGGTAGTGACTATTCTTTCACCAAGCACTCTGCATTTAGAAATGATAGTCACAGGGTTCATAGGATGAGACCCTAAAAACCGATGCCCTTTGTCACAACAGGCATGGCACAATAAAGAACCCTCCCTGCACATTGTCCTAAGCACACAGCAAAGGTAAAAAATATCTGCCACTTCATCTACAGCTGGTGACATCTCAATATAAGTAAAATACTTTTATTTGGATGTAAAACCCTATTAAATCAATCAATCAATCATTTCAAAATTTTATTTGACTTTATTGATAACAGGATTTTATAAATGGTGTTGTCTACAACTACTAGTCCAGTGGAACAGTCTCCAACACCCCAGGCCCATCCTATAACAAAAAAAACCATTAGTTCAGCTTTATTGTATTAAATTTTCAATGTTCATTTTGTAAGATTACAAACCTAGTCTTATTCCTTGGTAAAAATGCAGTGTATACTGAACATGAACAATATACTGTATAAGTATTTATTTTGGCTGTATATTAATATTAGCACTTTTGGCATTAAATAAATTTCCGCCAATATCAATACACCCCAACAATAATTTTAGCTCACCTGTCTTAGGGGAAACAATGACAGCACCAAAATGTTTGAAACCCTCGGTAGCACCAAATATGATACATGTTAATATAAATACTTATACAGTAAATTAAGTTTCTGCTTGTGAGTCAGACTCGCTCAGTGTAAGTCAAAATGTTCCTTTTTTTCATTTCAGAGAGTAGATATATTGAATACTATAACAGATAAAATTAAAACTGGTATGTACTGATAAACGATCCTTTCTTTTTGTTTGTTCATTAATTTTTCTGATTGTGCACTTTTGTCTCAGCCTTATCTATCAAGATATTCTGGCCCCCTGTTTAACAGTCATTCTTTATCTAAGTTTTTCCTTAACTTAAATGAAACAAATCTTGGCAATCTTTTTTTTGAATTTAAAAAAAACATTTGTGATAAAAATATATACAGATGATACAAGTTTGAAGTGATCTTCAAAATGACATCATAAATTCCTAAATATCTTAATAGTTAACAAAATTATTGACATTTCAGATTTGCAAGATTTAAGTCAAGGAAAATTTTAGTTAAGAAATAAATGTGAAACTGAGGCCTGATTTGGTAAATGCACATTCTGTCACAGACCAAATCAGAGGCGTGTTCAAGATACTGGTAGCTTTCCACTGTGCTTGAGTACAATTTTTATGCCTATTGAATAGATGTTGTAGAATTGTCCAATCAATTGTTGTTGTCATCATAATCATCTAGATGCTTTAAAAATAATCTCCCTTGGATTTTGACACCAACACTCGACTAAAGAGAAAATGTCAAATTATAAATTAAATCGGACAACTGTACATAAGTTTTAACTAATCCTTTCATTCAAATTCCTTCTAGAAAGAAACCATACACTTGGACTGAAATATAAATTAAAATGCATGCTGGCTTTAGAATTTATTTAAATCATTTCTTATAAACTTTGTTTAAGGGACGCCATCTTGAATCTAAGGCAAACAACCTTATAATAGTGATAGCATGCACTTGCGCAAACTATTATTCCTGAACGGCTTGAAGTCAAAGCGTACATAGTCTATCTTGAACAACCTTGGTAAAATAAGCTCTGACTGCACAGTACATTTATCAGTATAGATTCTTTTTGGTCAGCCAACACTTTGTCAAAGCGACATCTCTTAAGATATAATGATTTTGTAAATGCACATTCGGACACAGACCATATTAGTATGATTATTTTTAGCCCATTTGTATGTACCTGTATATTTGAAATAACTAAAATTTCACAATTTAACCTAAAAATTCCATTCTCAAAACAATAGTGATGTAGAAGTAGAATGTTTTACAAATGAATTCTAATTGTTTAAAACTGTCTAGACCCATGTTATGAACCTACCGGTAATTGGATTTATTTTTAAAAAAGCACAATTCCACAAAATTTCTTTCCAAATTTTTTTTCTAAAATTACAAATTCTTGAGATTTCAACCCCATGAATATTTATGATTTTGTTCTATACAAACTTTGTATTTTAATATATCTTTATTTCAGTTTATTACTACCATGAAATTCTACAGATGTTTAAGAAGGGATGCTTTGATTTCAATATTTTACAAAATGAACGACAAGATGGCGATAAATACATAATATCTATGCAGTCTATAGATAATGGGCTTCCTGTACCATATGGAGTGGATCGTATCTTGGTATTTATATATAATACACAGATTTGCTAGTTTTTATTGTCGAGCCTGGCATTGCCATAAGGTGAGACTTGGGTGATACTTTTCCAATGTCGTCATAGGCAACAGAGGCATGTCAAAACGTTAAAGTAATGTATTTTCTACTTAATCAAAAACTAACCAGGCAAGACATTTATTTCTGTGGAATTCTTGTTTGTCAAGAGATTTCTAGTACTGTATTCTAATTTATTGTATAATCTGTTCCACAATTTGTGTACATTGTGCCATCCATAATTGATTTTAAACATTTTTCAATCTGGTCATATTACTATCTGAAAATATTCAAAAAAATTCTTAAAAACATCATTCTGCTAAAGCTGGTTGTTTTTTCAACATTTTTCTTGAATAATATATATTTTTCCTTCACTTTTATATTTTTCCCCAAAATTTTCAAAAAATTCCCAGAAAAAAAAAAAAAAAAAAAAAAAAAAAACTCTTTTTGCATAAATTTAGATTATTAAGATCTCACTTTCAACCACTGTAAACACTTCACTATTTCAATTCTAAAATTGAAATTTGAGTTGAGTTATGATGTTACATATACACCAAGGAGTTGAGAGGCACTGTGATCATTAAGTGCTTAACACTTGTTGGCCACTAAGTCCTTGAAAAAAAATTGACATGATGATTATTATTTGAACCTAGGCTTTGGCAAATATTCATGTAAGTTTAGGTAGTTGTTTTTGAATTACATTGCAAGACAAACTAGAATGTATACTTGCGAGCAAGTATATGTCTGCATATCAGCCCTCTAAAGTGGTGCTCCAAATAGCAGAGGAAAGTCCAAGAAACTCTCTAGAAAGAACTTTCTGTAAATCTCAACATTTGCAGCATGTGAAATTCCATATAGCAGCAGTACTGTCTTTTCTGCTGAAATTATTGTAATTGCGGATACACATAGCAATTTTCTGTTAAAACAGCACTCAAATAAGTGCAAAATACTAATTGAATTCGAGTTATTTGTATTTTTATGAAAGTTAAGAAAAAATCACTGTCAGTAACAGAGTGATTTCAACAGCAACCATTGCTATGCTACTCTGATCATTTTTAGCTCACCTGACCGAAAGGTCATGTGAGCTTATGGCATGGCGCGGCGTGTGTATGTGCGTGCGTGTGTGTGCGTGCGTGCGTGCGTCGATAACATCTATTTTCGACTTCTCCTCCAAAACTGCTGGACAGATTTCAATGATACTTGGTCAGAAGCATATATGGGCCGGTGCAATTCAGATTTGTTCATGGCTACCAAAACTAGGTCACGGTGACCTAGGGGTCCAAAAATCTTCTTCTCCAAAACCGATGATGGGAGAAAAAATCTGATGTGATATTTGGCTTCTCTAGGGTCTTAAGCCTATAGTTTGTTCATTTCGTGAAATTTGGGTGAAAAATGGGTTACGCGTTTTTGCGTTTAATTTTAAAAATTTCTTAAATGGCTTCAAATTGTTATAACTTGACTACTTGAACAGATAATGACATGGGGTTTTCAGTTTTGACTTTTTCTTAAAATAACCTTCAAAATGGGGTCAAGGTCAAAGTTCAAGGTCATGACCTAGTTTGTAATTTTGCAGTTTAAGGCTATTTTCTTCAAAAAATTTTAAAGATATATAATATCAAAACATTGTGAAAATGTTCAGAATGACAAAATTCAAAAAGATACAAAGTTTCGTAACTATATGATAATGCGTATAGGAGTTGTTGCCCCTGAAATGTTATTTTTTGCTTATAAAAACTAAAATTGTGCATTAGCTCGAAAACTATTAACTTTTTGCATAGGCATATATATCAGAATATTGTAGGTATTGACATGACGATCATTTTGATATATGACTCAAGGTCATACATTCAAAGGTCAAGGTCATAGATGCATAAAAAGACTCAAATTGTTAATTATCTCAAAAACTGTTAACTTTTTTCATAGGCATATATATTAGAATATGTAAAGATGGACATGATGATCATTTTGATATATGACTCGAGGTCATACATTCAAAGGTCAAGGTCATAGGTGCATAAAAAGCCTTATATTTTTAATTATCTTGGAAACTATTAACTTTTTTGTATAGACATATATATTTGAATATTGTAGGTATTGACACGACGATCATTTTGATATATGACTCAAGGTCATACGTTCAAAGGTCAAGGTCATAGATGCATAAAAAGACTCAAATTGTTAATTATCTTAAAACTGTTAACTTTTTGCATAGGCATATATATTAGAATAATTTAGGTATTGACATGACAATCATTTTGATATATGACTCAAGGTCATACGTTCAAAGGTCAAAGTCATAGGTGCATAAAAAGACTCAAATTGTTAATTATCTTGAAAACTGTTAACTTTTTGCATAGGCATATATATTTGAATATTTTAGGTATTGACATGACAATCATTTTGATATATGACTCAAGATGTCAAAGGTCAAGGTCATAGGTGCATAAAAAGCCTCAAATTGTTAATTATCTTGGAAACTATTAACTTTTTTGTATAGACATATATATCAGAATATTGTAGGTATTGACATGACAATCATTTTGATATATGACTCAAGGTCATATGTTCAAAGGCCAAGGTCATAGATGCATAAAAAGACTCAAATTGTTAATTATCTTGAAAACTGTTAACTTTTTCATAGGCATATATATTAGAATATTGTAAAGATGAACATGACAATTATTTTGATAAATGACTCAAGGTCATATGTTCAAGGGTGAAGGTCATAGGTGCATAAAAAGCCTGAAATTGTTCATTATCTTGGAAATTATTAACTTTTTGTATAGACATATATATCAGAATATTGTAGGTATTGACATGACAATCATTTTGATGTATGACTCAAGGTCATACATTCAAAGGCCAAGGTCATAGATGCATAAAAAGACTCAAATTGTTAATTATCTTTAAAACTGTTTAAGTTTTTGCATAGGCATATATATTAGAATATTTTAGGTATTGACATGACAATCATTTTGATATATGACTCAAGGTCATATGTTCAAAGGTCAAAGTCATAGATGCACAAAAAGCCTG
The DNA here is from genome assembly GCA_029721355.1 of Tegillarca granosa. Lineage (NCBI taxonomy): Eukaryota > Metazoa > Mollusca > Bivalvia > Arcoida > Arcidae > Tegillarca > Tegillarca granosa. The sequence goes on from CM056595.1 coordinate 22,828,122, forward strand.
AAATTGTTAATTATCTTGGAAACTATTGACTTTTTGTATAGACATATATATCAGAATATTTTAGGTATTGACATGACAATCATTTTGATATATGACTCAAGGTCATACGTTCAAAGGTCAAGGTCAAAGGTGCATAAATAGACTCAAATTGTTAATTATCTTGAAAACTGTTAACTTTTTGCATAGGTATATATTAGAATATTTTAGGTATTGACATGACAATCATTTTGATATATGACTCAAGGTCATATGTTCAAAGGTCAAAGTCATAGGTGCATAAAAAGCCTTATATTTTTAATTATCTTGGAAACTATTGACTTTTTTTTGTATAGACATATATATCAGAATATTGTAGGTATTGACATGACAATTATTTTGATATATGACTCAAGGTCATATGTTCAAAGGCCAAGGTCATAGATGCATAAAAAGACTCAAATTGTTAATTATCTTGAAAACTGTTAACTTTTTCATAGGCATATATATTAGAATATTGTAAAGATGAACATGACAATTATTTTGATATATGACTCAAGGTCATATGATCAAGGGTCAAGGTCATAGGTGCATAAAAAGCCTGAAGTTCTTCATTATCTTGGAAACTATTAACTTTTTGTATAGACATATATATCAGAATATTGTAGGTATTGACACGACGATCATTTTGATATATGACTCAAGGTCATACATTCAAAGGTCAAGGTCATAGGTGCATAAAAAGACTCAAACTGTTAATTATCTTGGAAACTATTAACTTTTTGTAAGACATATATATCAGAATATTGTAGGTATTGACATGACAATCATTTTGATATATGACTCAAGGTCATACGTTCATAGGTCAAGGTCATAGGTGCATAAAAAGACTAAAATTGTTAATTATCTTTAAAACTGTTAAGTTTTTGCATAGGCATATATATTAGAATATTTTAGGTATTGACATGACAATCATTTTGATATATGACTCAAGGTCATATGTTCAAAGGTCAAAGTCATAGAAGCACAAAAAGCCTGAAATTGTTAATTATCTTGAAAACTATTGACTTTTTGTATAGACATATATAACAGAATATTGTAGGTATTGACATGACAATCATTTTGATATATGACTCAAGGTCATACGTTCAAAGGTCAAGGTCATAGGTGCATAAAAAGACTAAAATTGATAATTATCTTTAAAACTGTTAACTTTTTGCATAGGCATATATTAGAATATTTTAGGTATTGACATGACAATCATTTTGATATATGACTCAAGGTCATATGTTCAAAGGTCAAAGTCATAGGTGCATAAAAAGCCTTATATTTTTAATTATCTTGGAAACTATTGACTTTTTTTTGTATAGACATATATATCAGAATATTGTAGGTATTGACATGACAATTATTTTGATATATGACTCAAGGTCATATGTTCAAAGGTCAAGGTCATAGATGCATAAAAAGACTCAAATTGTTAATTATCTTGAAAACTGTTAACTTTTTCATAGGCATATATATTAGAATATTGTAAAGATGAACATGACAATTATTTTGATATATGACTCAAGGTCATATGTTCAAGGGTCAAGGTCATAGGTGCATAAAAAGCCTGAAATTGTTCATTATCTTGGAAACTATTAACTTTTTGTATAGACATATATATCAGAATATTGTAGGTATTGACATGACAATCATTTTGATATATGACTCAAGGTCATACATTCAAAGGCCAAGGTCATAGATGAATAAAAAGACTCAAATTGTTAATTATCTTGAAAACTGTTTACTTTTTGCATAGGCATATATATTTGAATATTTTAGGTATTGACATGACAATAATTTTGATATATGACTCAAGGTCATTTGTTCAAAGGTCAAAGTCATAGGTGCACAAAAAGCCTGAAATTGTTAATTATCTTGGAAACTATTGACTTTTTGTATAGACATATATATCAGAATATTGTAGGTATTGACATGACAATCATTTTGATATATGACTGAAGGTCATATGTCAAAGGCCAAGGTCATAGATGCATAAAAAGACTTAAATTGTTAATTATCTTGAAAACTGTTAACTTTTTCATAGGCATATATATTAGAATATTGTAAAGATGAACATGACGATCATTTTGATATATGACTTAAGGTCATATGTTCAAGGGTCAAGGTCATAGGTGCATAAAAAGCCTGAAATTGTTAATTATCTTGGAAACTATTAACTTTTTGTATAGACATATATATCAGAATATTGTAGGTATTGACAAGACGATCATTTTGATATATGACTCAAGGTCATACATTCAAAGGTCAAGGTCATAGGTGCATAAAAAGCCTGAAATTGTTAATTATCTTGGAAACTATTAACTTTTTGTATAGACATATATATCAGAATACTGTAGGTATTGACATGACAATCATTTTGATATATGACTCAAGGTCATACGTTCAAAGGTCAAGGTCATAGGTGCATAAAAAGACTAAAATTGTTAATTATCTTGGAAACTATTTAACCTTTTGTATAGGCATGTATATTAGAATATTGTATGTATTTTTGCCAATGATTTTGGCCATATCCTCAGGTGAGCGTTAAGGCCCATGGGCCTCTTGTTGTTAGTTACAGCTCCCTGTTAGTTGTAAATACACCTGTACTTCCATATTTACATGTACTCACTATATATACTTTTTTTAGTTGTTACCAAGTGGCTGGATTATAGAACCTGTTACCAGGGACAACAAATATATTCCATGGTTACATATGTCATGCAGGTAAGCCATTGTACTTTTGTTATACAAGATTGTATTGCAATGGGTACATATGTATAATGTGGCAGGACTACGCTAGTCATGGTAATGTTGTGTAGTATATGGTAGATATAATAGAGTGATTTACTGCCAGACTTCCTGGTCTGGGTCTTTCAGTCTTGTGGTAGAGCGCTTGCTTATCACCAGGAAAGGCTTGGTTCAATCCCTATTCAGGGCACTCAATAAGGAAGAATTTTTTCCAGGTGTTTCCGCCCTCTTTATACAATAAGAAACCATTGAAATATTTTTGATTAATGAACATTGTTTAGTACGAAGTTTGGAGTAGGTTACACATGCACATGCTTAGCATAGTTATAATGACATATATTGTTGCAATTATGGAGGGAAAAACTATGCCATTATTATAAAAGGAGCCCTTGTATCATGACCCAAAATAATAATTCTGACCCACAGTTATATTCTATGGGTCCATCTTTATTAGTATTACCTAGTTAAGTTTTGAAAATATCTAGCTCTATCTCTTTTACAGTTTGTTAAATTGATCACTATGTCACATACTGTTAAGTGGAATTATTCTTCTTTTTATTATAATTTTTTTTTACATTTTCTTGTAAAACAATGGTTTTTTTTATTCTGGAGATCAAGACATAACAGTGTCCATAGAAACAAAAACAATAGTTCCTCACAAATATTATCAAACAACTCATGGAACTTTTTTTTATTATAAATTTCCAGACATAACAGTTTCCATAGCTAACAGTAAACAATAGTTCCAAAACAAAAATTATCCGATAATTTATGTTCAGTCAGGTTATCCAACCTATTGTGTAAAAACACTCTGATGTACCTGTACATGTACCCATTTTCTTTTTCCACAAGAATTTATTATTGTTTTCTATTTTTAGATGGATTTTAGTCAGTCCCGATTCCAGTATGACAGTCCACAGTTAAAGGAGCTGATATCTAGACAACCCCTCAGCATTATGTATTTACGTCAATATCTCCGACCTGCTGCGATGATGGCAAAATAATTTTCTGCCGATACAGTCATTTTTAATCAGTAAAAAACAGATAAACTTGCCTCAAAACTTATTTGTTGACTGTTAGTTGAAAAGATTTCTGTGTTTCTTTAGCCATTTGCAAATCATCTTTGAGACATACCTTCTTGAAGTAATCATACCTTTATGACTGTTACCAATGGAACTTGCCGTGTAATCAGTACCTCTTGACGTTTTTGGCAGAAAGGTATAACATTGGTGTCAAATATTCCCCAAAAAAACTTTGTTATAACGGGAAAACGTCACTTTATGTTTTTCCATTGCCAGTTGAAATAATTGTCTCGTTTAAATTCATTTAAAATTTTCACTACTGTATATATTTTTAAATATTTAAGGTTATATTTAGGGGTTTTAAAACTGCATTAAGTTTTTCAAAGAAAAAATTAAAACGGTGCTGATCTAATTAATGTTCCTAATGAATAATGTTACATTTGGTTAAACCATAAAAGCTCGAATGAATACAGAAATTACAGTAATTACCCAGCGAGATACAGCATTTGGGATCTAATATTAGAACATGGTTACAACATGAAAAACCGGGTCATTTAAACACAACTTTCAAAACGGTGAAAAACGATAAATAAAACACAGAAATTTGTTGAATTTGTCATTTGTGACTTACATTAGTAAGGGATACATTACACCATTTCAAATACATCTGGACATTAATGATGGACAATTAATGCAATTTGTTATGTTTCACCTTCGAATCATGGGTTTTTTCTGTACATCTGTGCGCATGCCCCAAGCTCATAATAATCATTGTTAAACATTGACCAACCGGTTAGAGGATTCCGTTTATTTACAGCTAAAAGAAATGAAATTTTAGAAAATGAATCTCGCGCATCGTGGTTAGGGAATATCTATTTTTAAAAAAAAATTATTTCTAGGAAATCAAAAAAAATTCAGAAAATTGAAAAACTTAATGCAGCTTTAAGATACCGTAATCAGTTTTTTTCTCAGTGACATTGATTTTTACTGGTAATTTATTAATTTATTTTTAGGGTAATTTTTTTAAAAAATAATACTCAGTTTATTCTTGTTTTACTTAATATTGTTTTATAATTTTTTATGGAAAAAATTGAATTAGTTCCTTTTTTTAATGGCAACAATATTTGTTATTTCAAATTGTTAATATTCAGAGAATCTTGATGAAGTTGCAAATACAACATATATATATTGTAATGATAGTCAACATTTTACTAATAAATATAACTAATAAAATTTAAAAAAAAAAATAGATTTCAACACTTAGAGAAACAGGAACTTGAAGTTTTATTGTATCTAACATGTTTCAGAGTCCTAGACTCTGTCATCAGTACCACAGGATCATCAGACTCTAATGACAGTGTCTTATACTCAACATGTAGATACAATAAAACTCCAAGTTGCTGTTTCTTTATGTGTCGAGGGGCCTTGGGGGCTGAGTGGTCTAAATTGCATGCATACGGATCACAGCAGCTCTCTCCACATGGGTTCAAATCCCAATCCTAGTGCGAGAAAGTTTGTCAGTTTGCTTGCCGAAGGTCGATGGTTTTCTTCAGGCCTGAAAATAAGTTAAAAAAATCTTGACTGGGGCCTAAAACACAATCTCTCCACTCCACTCCACTCCACTCCATTCTATGTGTTGAGATCTATTTTTTAATTTTATTAGTAATAATTGTCCATAAAACTCTTTTGAATACCTGAGGTATCCACTTGGGAACCACTACCAAAAGTCATACTATTAAGGTGGTGGTTCTCTTTTAAACTTTTTTTCATAAATTATAAATAATTAAGTATGCATAATGATAATTTCTTCCTGCGAGATTAATCATCTTGACAATTAAGGTTTATTTTTTTCTTTTTCTTTTTTTTTTTTTTTGGCATCATTGATTAAATGTAATAATTATTTTTTAATTGCATTAAATTTAGTTTGTAAATCCCAGAGCAAAAAGGTGTGTTCGATTTTTTAGCAGTGATAAACAGTAATTGTTTTTAGATATGTTTGAGGTTTAGGAAAATGCCAGTAAAAAAAAAATATTATTTTAATGTATTAATCTAAAAACTGTTAATTATTAATTTTTATTTATTTATTGTTTTAATTATGAATAATTTGGCTAAGGAAGTAATGCTAATAACATGCCAGTCTATGGAAAATACAAAATAACCCAAAATAAATTACCGGTAATAATAATTATTGGCAATAATCATGATTGTAATTAGATTTATAATTGTTATGATGAATGTTTATTATTATTATTATTATTATTATTATTATTATTATTATTATTATTATTATTATTATTATTATTACTACTACTACTACTACTACTACTACTACTACACAAAGTATTATTATTATTTTTATTATTATTATTATTATTATAACTTGTGTGTAGTTGACTTTATATAAAAATATATGGTATTATTACAAAGGAAAGTGATTTGAAATATGAATATAACCGGTGGTTGTTGATTAATAATGCATATTGTACACGTTTGCTTTGCCTCTTTGCCCATATTCACTTTTTAATTATCTTTTTCCCATATAACTTTTTTTTTTTTCAACTGTGATGTAAATTTATTGGTAAATTTAAACTATTTATTTGCTGAGATAGTAGGAACTTTTTTTATTATTATTATTATTTATTTATTTTTTTTTTTTTTTTTAATTTTTTTTTTTTTTCTTTTGGAAAATTTACGGAATGAAGTTGAAGTAATTTTTTTTAATTATTATTTTTAAGTCATTTAGCTATTTTCATATGAGTCTGTATTTTATGTGGAATGTTTTTAATACCAAACTAGTTCCGAACCTTTTTATGTCATGTCAGCATGTGATTTTGAAGTGGCATACTAAATATAGTACATGTATTTGTCTCATGAGAGCTACAGTTAAATGCCGTTTTTTATAATGAAGATGTAACAATCCCGAGTAGAGATAGATATTATAATTATTAGGTTTATAAGTAAGTAAAACTGTAGCATAGTACCAGACTTTCTGTAGTGACTATGTATTACAAATACACAATTACAAATACACGTACATAAATACATAAAATGTGTATTTTTGTTAAAATAGATTATAATGTAAATAGTGATATGCCGGTGCCCTTACTTATTTTAATACTCATTGTGTTAACATAGTTAAGTCTCAATGTAAATCACTTTATTTATATCAACATTTTTACTCTTAATTATAGTATGCGGGAGGTCAAGGGTTCCAACCCCGGCAGGGTCTGTCCAAGACTTGAAAATAGGTAGTGACTGTTCTTTCGCCAAGCACTTGGTATTTAGAAATGAAAGTCACGGGGTCCTGCGGTTGAGACCTTAAAAACCAATACCCCAGGTAATGAGGTTAGTTCTTCCTCGGTTGTAGTTGCTATGATACCTAATGCAGGTGCTACAGTGTTTGACCTAGTATAAGATTATTAATAGAGTGTTCAGTGTTAAATTGATACTGTGACACTGGTTAGTTCAGGTACAGTATAAAAATACAATGTACTAGTGTTCAATTTAGTGCTTCCATTTAAAAGTGTGTGGTGTTTTCAAGTGGTTTTTTTTTTTCCCTTTTTCAGAAACAATTTAATTTCTTTCCAGATTTTTTTTTTTTTTTTTTTAATAGTTTTTACCTGTTGCCACGTTGCTTGGCCTATGCCAGAACAGCAGGCACCACTAGGGTAGCTCAGTTGGTAGATTGCTAACTCGTAAGTGGAAGGTCATGGGTTCCAACCCCAATTGGGTCTGACCCAAGACTTGACGATAGTGACTGTTCTTTTGCCAACACTCAGCATTACAAAATAAAAGTCACAGTTCTTTCCGATTGGAAATTACAATAAATGAGGTCCTGTGTCATGATAGGCGTGGCATGTTAAAGAACCCTGTGTATAATGCCATCAGTGCAACACACAAGCAAAATATAAGTGAAATAATTTTGACTGGGATGTTAAATGCCATTACTCAACTCAACTCCAGAACAGCAGGCAAGTGTGTAAATATTGATTATGGAAAAATCTCTCCCCCATCCGATAAGAAACAATGTCATGTGGTGCATGACTGGACCTCATTTGGCAGCTTTCTCTACATTTACCTTTCTTGCAGTGGGGATGCCAAAAACATGGACAATTTTTTTTTTTATTATTTTTTTTTTTTTTTTTTTTTTTTTTTTTTTTGGATTTTTTTTTTTGGATTTTTTTGTAATGATTCAAATATTTTATTGTAACCAGTGTTTCTGATTCTTCATTATTCTTATTCGTATATTCAATTTTTTACCACAATTTTTTTTTTAAAATAATGAATAACATTTTCTGCAAATTCTGAATTGTTCATTTTATTATTTTAACATAATTGCTTATTAGTTTTTGCCATTTTAAACCAATATTGTGTATTATACATGTATTTCAATACTGTAAAATTGCTTTATTTTTAATGATTTTCTTATTTTGTTGTTGACCTGGGAAAACCTGAGATAGGTACAAAAGTTCAGATAGGTTCTAATGTTTTTTAATTGTCGAAAACTTGATGATAGCCTTAGGTCGAGGTCTTATATAAACTTGTCTTTTTTTTTCTTTTTTAAATTTATATTCAACTGCTTTTTGGGAAATTTCTGTTAAAAAGATCACAAATGAACAGTAATTCATTAATAAAAGTGCATATTGGTTTTAAAATCACTGTTTTCAAAATACATGTATCATACAACAATTAAAACGGATGTTTTGAATTTGTATTTATCATTGATTAAACTAATACAGCTTCGGACAACTAGGTCCAAATTCAAAAGGTATGCCAGACTTCTAAATACTCTGCTTTTAAATTAGTTTATTGTTGAATTTTATATAAAATATAATTTTTAAAATAATTTTCTATACTAAGTATTTAACAAATTTGTAATTTTATTATTATAAGTAATATATCTTTTGTATTGTTTTAATAACATAAATAGCAGTTAAGTGAAAACCCACAAATTACGTGTCAACGAAACGGCATATGTACATGTATAATACACACTCAGCTTAAACAGAAAATACATGTACCAGCCACAAATTTACAGACTTTTCTAAAAAAAAAAAAAAAATTTCCTGCAATTTTATGATTTCACAATAGACTAAATTGTTTGTAATTACAAAAATATATATGGTATTGAAATGTTTTGAAAATTTATGCTTTTGAAATACAAGTTGTCCCCCTGTCATATGATCACCCTTTGAATTTTTATTTTGATATTTTGCTTTGTTGGAGCAAGGGTTTTTTTTTTTTTTTTTTTTTTTTTTTTTTTTTGATAGCAGTTACTTTAAATTTTATACACACCCTGAATAAAAATAGACTGAATTTTTCTCAGAAAAATAGTTATCACTAATTCTGTTAACCATTCACAAAAAAAAAGAATTAAATTAATTTTTAAAAAGATTCCTTTCCAAAGAAGAGTTAAATATAGTATAATGCTTCATGCACAGAAAGTTTTTTAAAAAAAAAAATGGGTATGTAACTGGTGTATTCTCCAAGTTTTATTTTTTAATTAATTTTTTTTTTTTATGATTGCTTTAATATTTTAATTATCAATTTTCATATTTTACTAATACAAATTTTGTTTTAATTCTCCTTCAAATTTGGTTAATTCACCGCTTTCATTAAGATTATACTAAACAAAGACTGAATGTAAGGGTTGTAAGTGAAGATTTTTTTTCTGTAAATTTTTGCACATTTTAATCCAATTTACTTAAATATGAGTTTTCAAAAAATCCAATCCAAACTCATAATATTGTTTTTAATTTAAACATAAATTTGTACACTTGAATTGGTTCATTTTCTTGTGACGTTTTCTAATGTTAGTTGAAGTCAGTGGTTTTTAACTAGATTTGAAAAAAAAATTAACCAATCCAAATTTCAGCAATAAAGTACATGTAGTTTCATCAGGAAAATAATTAGTGGTGTAATTCCAGTTTTTTGTGGAATAGCCATGGTATGTGAATAAGATTCAGAAAATAATCTTGATATTTCTGTAATTGGTAGAATTGGTGCTCATTTGTTTCCTACATTTTACTTTTACTATGGATATTAATGTTACTAATTACTTTAATACTTGTTGATAAAAAATTATTAACTGTAGGATATAAATTTAATTTTGTAAAAAAATATCTTTTACTTTATTTAAAAAAATTGGATACATGATGAAGTATAATCCTCTCTTATAAAAAGATTTCATAATTCAGGTTCATGGAACATTTTAATTTATTTGAAATATTATAATGTATTTAAAAGATATTAAGCAAAAATCCTTGAACATGAATGTTTTTATTTTCATCTTGATAGGTGGTTCATATACGATTAAGTCAATGTTAACAGAGTCCAATTTTCTGACCAAATATCTATCACAGTTTGACCAAATTTACTCTTATTAAAAATTCTTTTTTATCTAATTTTTTACTTTATTACGATACATCGTTGATAATATCCTGCAGTATACCTTGCCATTACCCTTGAACATTTGTTGCAGAATTGGATATGGAATTACATTGTACTCGACGTTTTTTTAAAAAAAAATAATAATAATAATACAACATCATCTTTGCAATGTGGAATGTTATGTTTTCCGTAACTAAGGAAACAGTAGTTTCACACAAGCATTCTGGGATGTCATTTGTTAGAAAGCAGAATCTTTGTTTAAGTTTCACACAAAGGTCCAGGTCTCAGTTTTACAATCATTCACTAATTTGAGTGTACACTCAACTCAAATTAGGGAATATTTTCTTGTCAATTTTTATGACATTACACAGATAAAATTGAATATCTTATGTTATATTTACATTAAATTGTTTAGTGTAGATTTGTTGAAAAAAACAAAACATTGTCTAATAAAACTTGGAAAAAAAAATAAAATATTCATGAGAGAAAAATTATAATATTTGAGTTGAGTGTACACTTAATAGAGTGATGATTGTAAAATTGGGGCCTGGAGAATATTTTGACTTGCAGTGTTTGAACAGCCTATATAATGGTATATTGTGATATGCTTTAATAATATATTAACCATAATTTCTATTATAACCAACAGTATCAGAGGTTTATCATAAACAACCTCAGCCTACATTATTACACATTGTGTTCTACTCAACAGTATAATTGTAATTAAGTCTAGTCATGTTTCTTTATTTAATTAGTAAAGTATCCCTTCACATTCTGTAAGAGTTAATGATCACTTTAAATATCTGCAGTCCCTTTAACTTGATATTTGCAATAAATTTTTTGAATGGTTATATACAATAACTCAAAAAAAAATGTTTATGAAAAAGGCATGTCATTGGTTCACATTGCATTCTACTCACATAAGTCATAAGTGGGTATGAAATGTCTCTGCTTCACAAGTCGTATTTGGGTATGGCATGTTATTGCTTCATAAGTCTAGCAAGTATGAAATGTTATTGCTTCATTAGTCATGTGGGTATGACATTTTATTACTGCATTAGTCATGTATTGGTATGGCATATCATTGTTTCATAAGTCTCGTGAATATGACATGTTGTTATTTCAGAAGTCATATGTTGTTATGGCATGTAATTGCTTCATAAGTTGTATATGGGTATGACATGTTATTGCTTCACAAGTCTTATGAGTATGACATGTCATTGCTTCATAAGTCAACTGAGTATGACATGTCATTTCTTCATAAGTCAAGTGAGTATGACATCATTGCTTCATATACAATTTTCTTTAATGTCTTAAATCTTCTCTTTGTCGAAATCATACTAATATGACATTGACATTTTCCATTAGCCTCCCCAGTTGTACAATTTTCTTTAATGTCTTAAATCTTCTCTTTGTCGAAATCATACTAATATGACATTGACATTTTCCATCAGCCTCCCCAGTTGTACAATTTTCTTTAATGTCTAAAATCTTCTCCTTGTCGAAATCATACTAATATGACATTGACATTTTCCATCAGCCTCCCCAGTTGTACAATTTTCTTTAATGTCTAAAATCTTCTCCTTGTCGAAATCATACTAATATGACATTGACATTTTCCATCAGCCTCCCCAGTTGTACAATTTTCTTTAATGTCTTAAATCTTCTCTTTGTCGAAATCATACTAATATGACATTGACATTTTCCATCAGCCTCCCCAGTTGTACAATTTTCTTTAATGTCTAAAATCTTCTCCTTGTCGAAATCATACTAATATGACATTGACATTTTCCATCAGCCTCCCCAGTTGTACAATTTTCTTTAATGTCTTAAATCTTCTCTTTGTCGAAATCATACTAATATGACCTTGACATTTTCCATCAGCCTCCCCAGTTGTACAATTTTCTTTAATGTCTTAAATCTTCTCTTTGTCGAAATCATACTAATATGACCTTGACATTTTCCATCAGCCTCCCCAGTTGTACAATTTTTTTTAATGTCTTAAATCTCCTCTTTGTCGAAATCATACTAATATGACATTGACATTTTCCATTAGCCTCCCCAGTTGTACAATTTTCTTTAAAGTCTTAAATCTTCTCTTTGTCGAAATCATACTAATATGACCTTGACATTTTCCATCAGCCTCCCCAGTTGTACAATTTTCTTTAATGTCTAAAATCTTCTCCTTGTCGAAATCATACTAATATGACATTGACATTTTCCATCAGCCTCCCCAGTTGTACAATTTTCTTTAATGTCTAAAATCTTCTCTTTGTCGAAATCATACTAATATGACATTGACATTTTCCATCAGCCTCCCCAGTTGTACAATTTCCTTTAATGTCTAAAATCTTCTCCTTGTCGAAATCATACTAATATGACATTGACATTTTCCATCAGCCTCCCCAGTTGTACAATTTTCTTTAATGTCTAAAATCTTCTCCTTGTCGAAATCATACTAATATGACATTGACATTTTCCATCAGCCTCCCCAGTTGTACAATTTTCTTTAATGACATTTTCCATCAGCCTCCCCAGTTGTACAATTTTCTTTAATGTCTAAAATCTTCACTTGCTTAGACATCTGTCCATATGAAAATCATATTGATGACTTTTAACGTTATCCATTAGCATCCCAAACTTAATGATTTTCTGTAATATCTAAAGTCCAAGATAATGCATTTGATTCAATGTAAAATACCCAATGTGAATGTAAACAACCTTGACCTCAGTCAGCCCTCAAAGCTTTGTTACAATTAAGGTTTTTAATGAGTTTAAAAAACTACAGATTTTTTATTGTCAATTTAGAGACCAAATTTAGCATATGAATTAATTTCATAGAAATTCAAATGAAAGAGTGTCGCGAAGTATGTTTTAATGAACCAGTCAGGATTCTTTCACTTATATTGTGGCGGCCAGTTCAGGGTTGGCTGAGGAAACCAAAGTAAACCAACAGCATCGGTAGGTGAACGGACAAACCGTCTGATTGCAATGAAACCTATCTAGAAAGTCGGTTGGTAGATGAGTGTTATCCGGAAGTGGGCTTGAGTTTACATAGCCATCGTATCCCTTCGAATGAAAGAGCGCATTGCGTGATACCTATTTCATCCAAAAGCAATCCGGCCAGCGGATCAGTTTTATTTATCCGTTTCCGCATTATGTTGATGTCAAAAATACAAAGTAGCGAAGAATCAAGATACTAGTATTCATCTGAAGTGTACTTGACCTTGCCATGATGATGAATAAAATTAAACATCTAAAAGAATTATTAGTTGCTAAATAATTTCTCATATCCATTTCTTATCGGAAGTGTTCATTTAATTCGTCAGTCATAGCAAAAATGAATTGCTTATTTATACCAAACCCAAAAGGTTATCGTCAATTTCCTCAGCAGCATATCTGTACGTCTAAGGTGGAACTAGTCAGTTCAATCAAGTTGAGTAATTGGGATTTACGTCCCAGTCAATAATCTTTTACTCATATTCAGGCTATCAGTCCTAGGATGTGCACTCCGAAAAAAAAAAGCAATAGGGTCTGTCCGAGTTGAATTCGAGTCCAGAGAGTGAGAGACCACGTTATCCGTAAGTGTACGCTTTATACAAATGGGGTACCGAGGCACTAAATAAGTTGGAATATTTCTTAATTTTAACTTGTTAAAAAAGCAATGTATCTAAAACTCGTGAGAAATAATTAAAATGATACAAATTTGACAGCTACATATTCAGAAAGGGTCAACGATGATTGACCTTTGTAGATAAATAGCTGAATAAATGATGAAACTTAAAAGGCTCTAAAATATCTTACATACCAACAGATTTTAACGGCGCATGGGTAGCAGAACGGTTGCAACCCCAACCCCCAACCCGTTTGAAAAATTCAAAAGAGAGAGCAAGAAATGTGGCCATAAGATCCACAGAATTAAAAAAATGTTTTGCCGGGTGATTCGACCTCTGGATCCCCCCCAACAAGGCTCTACCTTAGACCTGTTGAGGGCCTTTTACGGCCAAACGACCCCTCGCCACTGGGGGTTTTAAAATTGCCTTCGTCGTTTGCAATATCTCATGAAAAAAATAAGGTAAAAACCTCCCCTTTTGTAAAATTTCTGGATCCGCCTCAAATGTTAATTAAGCTTTGTCTTAGCAGCCGAGTTCTGTAGGTTCCATTTATGTTTCCAATGCCTATATAGTATAAACGATTTTCCAATCTTAAATGTCATTTAAAGTCATACATTATTAAATTGATTGTAAGCCATCATTTTAAAAACTTATCAATCTGGAAAACAAATAAAGATGGAACAATCGTGATTTCTTAGCATACAAAACAAATATTTAAAAAAAAAAATAGTGAAGAAAAATCAAACAGCAATAATTCTTTTAAGACGCACCAACAGAAGATATACGCATCACGTTTACAAATGTGAAAACAGTGGTGAGACTGAATGTTAAGGAAGTGATTACACCAAAAAGGTTGAGCAACCCAAAACCGTGTATGGTGTGGTTCGCGACTTGTCACTCGATTGTGCCGAATCATATCCAAACTATACAAAACCTTAAATAAACTTGCTAATTAATGAAACAGTTCTAACATATAACTAGATTGATTAATCTTGATATTTGGTAATTTTAAATCTTAGGTCTCAGTTTTTGTTTTCACCAGACTTCGGGAATTCTATTATACCAACTCTTGAAAACAACTGGCAAAAATACAAAATATACAACCCACAAATTCGGAAATTCCAGGTTGCAATTTTTAGACACGGAATGACGTGACAGTGGAAAGACGTAATGTGTTTATTTTGGTAACCTTAGTAACGTTAGAAACACTCCAGAAGGTAGCTAGAGGCCGGAGGTAAATGCTAAACGACTTTTTGCAATGCTTTTGGGGTTTTTAAAGCAAACATGCTGATGATATGGACCTTTTTGTTTTTAGCTACAGTAGAAGTATTTGGAGTAGACGGTGGCAGGTAATTTATTTTTTTCTTTTAAGTCCGAAGTTAAAGCTTCAAAACTTGGGTATTTTGAATAATTTTCTCGGGTGTCGGATGTCTTGAGTCAGAGAGATTTTTATTTGCATTCTTCTTCACAAATTAAAATTTACAAAAATGAGGAAAATTACTTGATTAAATCTTTACACTTTTTGTTCAAAATAATTTCCAAAAATGACTTGATTCATTTATTAGAGTTTTTGTTCAAAAAAAAATTTCAAAAGAAAAAAAAGGTGGATCAATGTCATGAAACGTAATACATGCATACACAGTAGATAATACATTAGTGTTTTTCAATGATTTTCAGCGGCATAAAATTTGGTATTTTACACTTAATGGTAATAAAAAAAAAATATTGCAATGCGTATCCGCAACAACTATATAGCATACATGTATGATTCTTTCAGCCTAAATATATCATTGTGTTTGTGCATACACATAGCGATTTAATTACAATTTTTTCGGGTAAGCGAACGATTCAAACACAATCTCAAAGACTCCGATTTAAGTTGTTATTATGACGATGCCAAACTGATCAATAGTTTCATTGATTGCTTTGCATTGATAGAACATATTATTCTTATGCACTGGGTTAAAACATTTTTAAAGTTTGATAATGGCCGAAACAATAAGAATGCGAAATATCAAACAAAACAGTAAAATTGAATTTTCCAGAGCTGCACGTGATACCTCATAGCGTTTGTGCATTACTATTATTTCTATTCGCAAAAGTGACGTTTTCTCCTAATAGCGTCGTTTTTCGGAAATATTTGACGTTTACAACGTTATCCATTTCATCCCGCACAAACGTAAAGAGGTATTGATCACGTGATATGCTGGCGAGCTCCGAAGGACATCACTTTTGATGCTAAATAATATATACAGAAAACAATAAATACAATTTCTTAGGACGACCGACTATCTTCACTTTGGACAGGCACTCAATATAATATAATGGAATCCAGTTAAGCGATTCGATGATTTTATAGCAATTATCCCCAATTTTTCACAACCACGCACAAGTTTTATTATTATCATTATTATTACATGTATTATGTTGTTGTCACTAACCAACAAACCGGTTTTACCTTACAGTAATACAAGATTTTTTACAAGCTATCTCAGTCGTTATAACACTTTTTCAGGTCTTCGTGTATTTTGCCATTAAAGCTGAAACCTGTTGCCGATTCCATGAACCAGTTAAAAATGGCCCTAAATGGTAAACAGGATATAGTGAACTCTGACAAAGACCACCAAGAGGTAGGTACAGTAGAACTTCGATAACTCGAAGTGCACGGGACTTCGGTGATGACTTCGAGTTATCGGGGTGTTCGAGTTATAGAAGTTGAAGGATGGCGTCATCTTGTTATATGTTTTTCACTTCAGAAATCTTTGATGTTGTAAATAGTTACAGTTACTCGAATGTAATAATGCAATAGGGAAAAACTCAATACTATATAGATACTTTCGAAATAAAAAAATAATAATCAATCTATTAAAGAATTGATATTGACAGCAAAAATTTTAAAACATATTTTTTTATTTTCAACTTAAGATGTATACGAAAAAAAAACAGAATCGGAAAACAGATATATGTACATGTATATAAGCAATACTTAATTATTACACTTGTTTAAAAATACAAACAGATAGTTACTGATATTTTTACAAAGCACAAGAATTAAGTCAAGTTGAACTATAATCGAAAGCGGCAGACTACTTGGGTATGGGGATTAGCGTACCTGTTAAACTTAATTGTCCGTGACGGTACTTAATATTAATCCGTTAATTGATACTAATTATTACGGTTAGATAACCAGAACTACTCTATTCACTTCTCTAATATAACGATGGCCTAATTATTGATAATTCCTGTGATTTCCTTTGATCGTGTTATTTAACGGGCCATTGATCAAGCATTGTTAGAAAAAAATTCGAGTTTTTGAAGTTAATTTTTTATAGATTTTTAAATTACGGACCAAATTTTTACTTCGAGTTATCGGGGGTATTCGAGTTATAGAAGTTTGAGTTATCGAAGTTTTTCGAATATAGTTTATGAAGAAAACAGGTTGGGACAAAATAAAGACTTCGAGTTATCCGTGGTATTCGAGATATCGAAGTTTGAGTTATCGAAGTTCTACTGTAAAATTGATAATAAGTAGCAAGAGTGGATCCAGAATTTTATGAAAGGGGGTGAGAATTTCATCATGAGATACTGCGAGCGTCCAAGGCTCAAGGCATTGGTATTTGGGGACAGGAGTGATTTTTTCAATAATTTTGAACAATTTTCACGTATGAGAATACAAATAATCAGTCAGAATAGAAAAACAATATTTTTAAAAAAACCCTTTACCATTATAAAAGCGAAATATAGGTAAAGGGTTTTCTTTTCTTTTTTTTTTTTAAATTTCCGATTCTGGCTGATTATTTGTATTCTCAAAATTGTTCAAAATTAATGAAAAAATCACTCCTGTCCCTAAGTACTTGTGGCTGCAAGGGGTTTGGGGCCGCTAAAGGCCCTAAGCAAGTCTCGGGTAGAACGCTGTTGGAGGTAAACGGGTGATGTCCCCGTCGAAAAATGAATTTTATATTTGCTAGGGAACTTTTGGACACATTTTTGTCTCTTTCTCTCTCTTTAATTTTTCAAAGAGGGAAGAGGTTGAACCCCCCCCCCCCCCCCGCATCCTACTTCTGAATTCGTCAATTAGTAAGCCGATACGTGTTCGCTTATATTTAGCACTTTGGGTTTTTTCGATATGTAGTGGCATCGTTATTCATAAATTGCATTAGCAATGATGATATTGCTATTATTAGCATCAACAACATTCAAAATGTTTTTTTTTTTTTTTTAAAAAAATCGCTGATGCTGTCTATATGTAAAAGGACAGGTCGAGAATTTTATGATTGGGTGGGGGTGTTAAGAATTTTATCATTATGTCAGGTGCAGAATTTTGAGTTATTACAAAAAGAAATAACCACAATTCTGCACATAACGGTTACACTGAGAAATTGCAACCGCGAAGGTTCAAGCTCCTTGCGACAAGAGTTATTGCAGGAACAGGGCGGAGCACTGTTGGTGATCTGAGGGGGGGGGGGGAGAGGGGTGCAAAGCTCCCGTTGAAAAATGAATTTTTAATATTTCGGAGTACCTTTAGGCCACATTTCTCCTTTTTTAATGTTCCAATGATGGGGTTGCTGAAATCGATCTATCTGATTGGCTGTTTTCTGTTTCTGGTCTCTCCGATTGGCTGTTTTGTGGTTTCTGGTCTCAATGGTTGGCTGTTTTGTAATTACTGATCTTTCCTATTGGCTGTTTTGTGGTTACAGTTTTACGGGTTGACAGTGTTTCTGATTGATTTGTGGGTTCTTTCACTATGTCCGCCGTTACTTTAATAGCAAAAATATATAAATGGCCATCACGGGTTCATTTATTTACTAAATTTGTTGAAATTTGAAATACAGATGAAAAATGTCGGATTGAACATATGTAACAGGTTTTTCTGTACCACTCTTTGTTACTGCAATATTTACGCAATATGCAGATAAAGGGCTTTTTGACCAAAAAATCAAAAGTCTTCTCCGAATGTACTAGGCCAGTTAATATGATATCTCCTTGAGTGTATAGATTAATTTTTATAATTATTATTTATTTACTTTTTTGATTGGTGGTTTCTCTCTCTCTCTCTCTCTCGCTCTCTCTCTCTCAGTTTAATTTCTTTTTTTTTTTTTTCTATTTTAGGATAACTTTACAATATCTTTCTACCTTGCAACTATTTTCCTCTTAATGATGAGCTTGCGTCAGAGACAAAAACTAAGAAGTCTGGAAAAAGGTTTGTCACCTTGTCATAACCTTATAATTAACGTTTCTTCTCTAATTATTTGATTGCCTGAGTAATGCATTTGTATTCAATTGTATCTCTAGAGGTAAAACCTTGTTTAGATAAAAACTGTGATTATGTCATCCCAGAAATTGACAATAAATACATGTAAATAAATATAAAATAAAATAAAAGAATAAATAAATAAAAATAATTAAAATTCAATAAAAATAAATAAATAAATAAAACACAATCACAGAAATGTAAAAATATCTGAAATAAATACCTATTGGAGAATTTGAGACCAGAAACTGAAATTTATTAAATCTGGTATTTTCAGTCATTGAGCTTTTTAAGAAGTTGCTATGTTCTTTTAAAATAAATGCTTTCAAAAGTTGCAATAGATATATTTTTATGAAAATATTAAGTGATTGCATGAAATTTGTTTTTCTATTGTTTTGCCATTAATTTATATTGCATTTAGAGATACACCATGTAAAGAAAGAAACCGAAAGATTTCATAAATTACTGGCTGATGTGAAGGAAAAAATGAAGGGTAAGTTATTTACAATTAAATGGCAATATATAAGGCAAGACTATAATCAGGTTTTCTTTGAAACATCAAGGTAGTTCTCATATAATAACATACTAGACTTTTTTCAAAAAACTTTTCCTATGCCATAGATTAATAGATTGTAGGCTATGGCTACACATTTGAAATATCTTGCTAAGGATTGTTTTAGCATCACTGCACAAAAGGTCAAGGTCACTGGAGCGTACTAGCTACAGCTAAAGGTTAAGGTCACTGGGACACATTAGCTAAAATGTCATGAATTTCTTTTATCAACTGATGAATAAAGACAATTTTTGATTAGCGTTTTGTTTCCATTAATTCTGAGTACATGTATACTATAGTTACCCTATATTGTGAAATTTCATTGAATGATAATTAATGTTATTAATTAAAATTTCAAAAACATGCCAATTGCAATAGTTTTCAATATCTTGACTATTTAAAAAGATAATGACTAGGCCAGGGTCTTTATTATTATTATTAATTGTTTTTTTTTAATTATTATTATTATTATTATTATTATTATGGCCAGGGTCTTCATTATTATTATTTTTTATTATTATTATTATTATTTTTTTTTTTTTTTTGTTTCTTTAAGTGTCAGTAAAATAACAAACTATTGTTGTGATACATTTAATTTTTTTTTTAAATTCAGATGAATGGAACCAAATTGACCTAAATCTAGATGATTTAGAGGAAAAAATTGACAAGTTATCATCACAATTAAACAAAAGGAAAAAAGAAACGGAACTGATGTCCAAATGTCTTATGGAATGGAAACGTAACTGGATGGAACAATCGCAAAAATTCAGAAACATAACCATAGACTATCTTCCTAAGTTATCAAAACTGTCTTCAATGAATGCAGACCAGGTTACTGAGGAAACAAGAAATGAATCTGGAAAAAGTGTTCGTTCTGCAGGTAAAGCAATGGTTCTACCAGTTGATCTAGATCATTGATTTTTTTATTTTTAAAAATTTGGACATTAATTTCTTCCACTATGTCCACCAATTAACCTTTTATTTGTGATACACTGTACCAGTGTCATTCCTAGCCTCTGAAAAAGGTTAAATTAAAAAAAAAAAAAAAAAAAAAATCTTACTTTTTTTGAAACTTCTGTTTTTGTGGTTAATGTGTCAAGATCTTTAGGTCAGATTTCATTATCAGGGTGCCCACCCACTTTCTTTGTCAAAAATATAGGGATATAGGAATTTTTTTTCCAAAATATAGGAAATTTATAGGAATCTGACTGAAAATATAGGAAAAATATATGAATTTTCAAAACATTGAATTGCTAAACTGAGAGAAATTTTTGGATTGTATACATCACTGACGACTACAATGGCCTCCTCCACCCCTCACAGCCATTCCATGTTAAAGCCTCTCCTTTTTATTTTTTATAGAAATTCTTTTTTCAATGTGCATGTCAATTCAAGACATTCCAATGATTTCTTAGAAAAACTAAAAATGATGTATACAACCCCAGTCACTGCTTTGTGTGAGTGAACACAAAAAGTCCTAACACAAATAGAAACAAAACATTCCAGAAAATGTAGGAATAGTGTGAAATATATAGGAATTTTAGGTCTTTTTGAGAAAATATAGGAAAAATATACATGTAGGAATTGCCAATTTTATAGGATTTTATAGGAAGTGGGCACCCTGCATTATTAATTTTATTTTGAATAACATGTATATTCAAAAGTAAGTGTCTGGTTTAGTAGAATTTAAAAGACAGAGTGTTGTTTAGAAAATGCCTATAAATAAATGCACATAATGCACTAAGGAGTCAATAAAACTTTTTTGAAATTGAAATATATATATTTTTATATTTATTAATCTAATTTTATTTATTTTTTATTGTCATTTTATTATTACTATTATTTTATTTATTTATTTTTTTATTTTTTTTTTTTTCAAATCAACTGAAAAATGTGTTATTCATTGTTGCTTAGCTACATTTTTCAGTGAACAAACTAAATGAACAGCTCTAGTAAAACTGTCAATGGTAAAGTTTAAAGTTTTTCAGACCCCTAGAAATAAACATTGTTTGTACTGATTTTTTTTTGGGTTCAAATTACAGATTTCTAGGTAAAATTAATTTCAAACTTTATTCTTTTATCATGCTGAGATATCAACAATTAACAAAAATCCATCATTAAGTTGATTTTTTTTTTTTCAGATAAAGGACTTGAAATATTCAAAACATTCCAAAAAGCAGAGATCACAATTACGAAAAACCTGGAGATTCTACACGTACTCATAATATACAGTATACTATGTGAACTACTGACTGTAAATATCAATACTATGAAATTTCCTTTCAGCATCAGCTTCGTCAGCAGTAGGTCAAGGGTTCTAACTACGACTGGGTCATACATAAGACTTTAACATTTGAGATATTACTTCCTTGCCAGGCATTAAAGGATAGAGTATAGAAGGGTTGATCTTGTACCAGGAAAATGTGACTTGGAGATTAACAAGCCTCTAAGGGGAAAGGTTTGAATCCCACCTGGGCCGATTCTAGTGTGAGAAAGTTTGTCAATTCACTTGCCAAAACCAGCATATATTCATTGGCTCCACTGTTTAGTAGTGGTCAAACTTTTTTCCTTTATTTTCATAGTGCTCATAAATTTCCATGAAAATTATGCTCTTTTTGGCACTTAATCTAAATACCAAAAATTAAATAAAGACAATCAGCTGTACCACAGAAGTATACTGATACATAACGTCACTCAATGTTCCTTATAATTCTTTTAATTTGTAATAAAAAATCCAATGCAAACAAGACAATTAATGTATATGCCTTGTTTACATTTAATTTCTAAGGAAAAAAGTACAATGTTAAAATAGTAATTGATACTAACAAAATGAATCAAAGCACCAAAGGTGCTGAGAGAACCAAATTTAAACAAATGAATGTTGTTTTGTGTTACAAAATGTGATCTTTTTTAATTATTTTTAATTTCATTTTCAGGTTGTTGTTGTTACCAAGGAGATTACAGCAAGAACATAAAGAAAGAATAAAAGATAAAATCTGATATTTGTTTTTGTTGTCATTATCAAATTTCAATTTTCAGAAATATAACCATAAAAACTAAGTTATTATTAGGGCTGTCAAGGATAACCGAATAACCGGCATGGTTAGGTTACAGGGCAAAACCAGTTACGAAATATAATAACTGATAACCACATGCATATATCTAAATACATACTCTCTGTATATCTACACATTTCTTTCTCTCGTTACATGTTTATTTCGTTGAATAAAGTAAACTGACCTATTTACCACATTTGGCAGATCAGTTAGCACTCTCTCAATGAAAAATATACATTGTATAACTTTACAACAGTCAGTTTGACTGAATGAATGTATTAAAGCCATTCAACTTTTTCATGCAAGACTGCATAACCTTATGTACATGTATATAAACTCAAGGGTTTCCGAAAAATCCGACTTCCTACTGTAAATCATCTACAAATCATGGCTGAAAAAAAAATTGGCAATTTGGAGTTTTTTCAAACTTTCCAATGATAAAACACAAACCATATGCAATCTATGTGAGAAACACCTATCTTACAGGTCAGTAGATTATTAATGTACTAAAAATTTTAAAAATTACTTCACATAAAAGAAAATAAATAGAGCAAAAGTTTAAATTTTTAAAAAAACATAAGTATAATTTTTTTTATTAAATAATGTAAAAGCTTAAAACTGTAAAGTAACAGGAAGTAGTATTTCTGGCAAGCATGCGCAAAATCTTACAGGAAGGTAATTGGACTATTACAATTGCATTTTGCCTTTGCACGGAATCTGCAGTCTGGTAACAGTTTGGATAATACATTTTGGTTATATGGTTTCAAAATTTCATAACCGTGACAGCCCTAGTTATTATATCCAGTAATATTCTTGTGTTTACACTTATAAAATGTGTTAAAGTTTTCATTTAATTTTTAATATAGTGTCTACATCATCACTAAATGGTCAAATTTCAAATTTAGACAAATTTCATTGAAAAATAACAAGAACATGACAAAAAATATAAGTTTAAATATTTTTATTGCATGTAAATGGAGAAAAAAGGTGTATAAAAAATGTCACGATTTCTTCATTGTTGTAGCAGTTAGCAGATATCCCCCTCCTCCACTCATCTGTATCACTGGGTGTGTCCTCATCTCCAACACCTAAACAGAAAATAAACATAAATGTATAAAATTGTACCTGGAATATTTGTCACTGGAGGTGTCTCCATGTCATCTCTAATATCTTACCAGAAAAAAAACTGTACTTTTGTCACCTACATAGATACAGAGATTATTAGTTACCTAGTTTTTAAGCAGGGTGTATGGGAATTTCCAACATGTCTAAGGCCATATATATGGTGACATGGCCTCAGAGAAGTTGGAAATTCCCATACATCCAGCTTAAAAACTATTAAACAAATTTATCCCAAATTCTGTTTATTAATTAAAATTGGTACCAGTTTTCTCCTTTTAAGGAGATCTCCTTGTCCATAAATACAAGACAAAGCTTTTCAAACTTTAACTGAAACTGACACCGGTGTTGATACTGACATTAATACAGACAATCATGATGTGAACACTGACACTGTTGCTAACATTCATGAAACACTGATACTGACACTTGTGAGTTACTAGATAACTTTTAAGCCAATCAGAATGTGTGAAAATGCTAAAATTTACCGGTAATTATATGTACATGTACATGTATCTTACCTGATAATCTCGTAGCCATGACTCTGTTAGACGGAAGTTAACCAGCCCTCCTTTTTCCCTTAAGAATGCGTAGCAATCCATTAGTGGCTGCAAAAAATGTAAGAAGGAAAATATATGTTTAAACAACTGATTTGTGAAAGTATTCTCACCATTTAATACCATTGAAAAAGTACTGTTTTAACTACAAATTCATCAAGATTGTTATTAGTTTGTCCTTATGCATGAATAAAAATTTATATACTGGGTAGTCTAGTTTATTTATTCAAGACCTGAAGACCCATTCAACAGACTTGAACACAGACACATAGGTTTTCACATTGGTGAACATACCATTCAACAGGACTGAGCAAGTGCACAAACACATGACGAACATATTATCCAAAAGTGAATCTAAGGGCAAGAGCTGTGTATGAACTCATTCACAATATGAATTGTGAAGTCTAACTTTCACTCTGAAAGCCCATTCAACTGACTTAAACACAGACACATAGGTTTTCACAGTGGCAAAAATACCATTCAACAGAACTGAGCAAGTGCACATAGGTTTTTAAACAAGTGAACATAACATTCAACAGTGACTTTCAAGAGCAAGTTCTGTGTATGAACCCATTCATCATATGAATTCAAGAATGTGTCCATGAGACTCAACTGAAGAGATGGTTTAATAAATTCTGAAATAATTATGCAATATCATTTATACATGTATGTCGGTGCAAGTGTCTTGCATTTTTATAAATGGTGTGTAAATGATAAAACTCATTATTATTTGTGTTCAGAGATCAGCATTGTTTTTTTCTTTTTTTTTTTTTGATTTTGCGTTTCGACATCAGTCAGTGAACATATCCACACAAACTTAAGAGCTAAAGGAGATACAAATATCCCATTTAAGTGATGACAATAAAATGGATGCCATTGGGAATGCAATATTATTGTTAGCTTCCATTCAAAAGACATAAGACAAAAATTATACACAAGAGAAGCACAGCAATTTTTGAATACATCAATAAAAAGTTAAAATCAAGAAACTTTTTTGCCATCTGCAGGAAAGCCTAACTTGTCAAACATTCTAATTCTGAAAATTTCACATTTTTTAAAATACATCACTAAAAAGCTAAAATCAAGAACCTTTTTTGCCATCTACAGGGAAGCCTAACTTGTCGGACATTCTAAATCTGAAAATTTCACATAATGATATGTGGCTTTGGTGCCTAAATGGTCTGAAGTGAAGGTTAAGAGATCAAAGTGCCACTTATATCCTATTTTTTTTTCAATCTGGCTTAAGCAGACATTTGAGAGAATGTTTGTCAGTTTACTAGTTGAAGGTCTGTGTTTTTTTTCAATGCACTCTGGTTTGCTCTATCATCCCAGAACTGACCCTTCGATATAAGAAAAAAAAATTTGACTAGGGGTATAACCCCCCCCCCCCCCCCCCCCCCCCTTTTACTCAACTCACATCATATTAACCAAACTTACCTCTTTATATTGAGAATAAACAACAATTGGTCTAGAATACGCTACATAATCTACCAACTCCATCACAATGGGGGTTGGATGAAATTTTGATGCTACAATTAACCTAAAAAAAATAAATAAAGATACATTACAAAATTATGAAACTAGAAAGACAAATTTAAAATAAAATTGATACTGATTTTATTTCTGATTCAATAAATATTAAATAAAGTTGCTGATAGCAAAATGTACACTAAAAGCTCATGATGAATTTTCAACTAATCAAAACAATAAGATTTAATAATGTACCAGGTAATTCAAAATCTGTTTTTTTTTTACAAACTATGGTAGATAATATTTGTAATCGAATGAAGCGTAAGCTTTAGGGGAATAAAAATAAAAGCATAGCCATAATTAACACTTCGGTAGCTCAGTTGGAAGAGTGCTTGCTTCATATGTGAGAGGTCCGGATTCGAACCATGGCAGGGACTTGACATTTAGAAATGAAAGTCACAGGGTTCTTTGGAGAAAAATTAAAAACCGATGTCCCATGTCACGACAGGCATGGCACACTAAAGAACCCTCTCACAATGCCCTATGTGCACTGCAAATGTCAAAATTTCTAGCTGGTGATGTCTTGATATAAAAAGAATATTCTTGACTGGGATTTAAAACCCCATTTAATCAATAAATCAATCAAAGCCATAATTTCTTTGTTAAAAAAATTAAAGAAAAGATTACACAATGTGAATAATTAATTAAAAGCAAAACAATTTCATAGCCAGATGTATGTACTTGAGTGCATGACTCTATAAAAAAAATACCATTTATGGCAGTATCTTGCAGAAAAATAAAATACCTTGAAATTTTTAACCAATGTTTCTGAACTGAAAACATTGTTCAGAGCTGTGAAAAGGATGTACACCACTAAAAGTTAATGTGAGATTAATAAAATTATTTTTTCTTTTACCCATCAAGCTTTCCTTCCAACAGTATTTTCCTTGCTTCTTTTATAGTTTGTGCTTTCAATATTCTGTTTGCATCTCTTTTGATTTCCTGCAAAGTTGAAAACACATGTATTTTTTTGTTATTTTCATTAAGTAGGTATTATTTTTTATTTTTTCTAAATTACAACTTCAATGAATGGTTGCTATGTACAGTTCCACTGCAGTCAAGTTCATATACAAACATCCAATGCATTTGAAAGAAGCTTCAAGAGCTATCATATCAACACATCATATCTCCTTGATTGTTTCTTGTTTAAGCATCCATCCTTATGTTCCTGTGCAATTAGGACTTTTTACCATAAATGCATTCTTATTCACAATTCACAAACAAACTTACCTTCTCCGTCCTTTCCCGTTTCTGTGGTTTAGTTTCTCCTACTTCTGTTTGACTTTTGTTTTCATTAAGTTCCGTTTTTGTTTCATCTGTTTCCATTGCACTTTCGTTTTCACAATTTTGTTCTTTCTTTGTTGTTTCTGGTATTTCTTTGCCATTATCTATACACCCTTGTGATTTATCTTGCTTTCCATTATCTATAGAACTTTGTGTTTCATCTTTTAAACTGTCTGGTAGATTATCTGATTCTAAACTGTCTTTATTTTTTAATGAATTCACATGACTCAAAGGAAAACCATATAATTTTTTCATAAATTCTTCTGGAAAGTTAAAGTTTTCAAGTGCAGGTCTAAAAGTAATAAAAATGTATAAATAATATTATTCAACATACTTAATGTTAAAAGTCAAAGAATATGTACCTGCCCCCTTGGACACAAAAGCCCTAGACTTTTTACTATTTTCAAATTTTGATGCACCGCCCTCCCCAACCCATTTAAGAAAAAAAATAAAGTCTCTTAATATTTATTATCATATTTCATGAAAGATTGTTAATATTTAAAGTATTTTTTATCCTAGAAAGCTTTCAAAGGATTATGATTTTTTCTTGGAACACAAATTTCCAAAAACTGACTACTTCAATATAAATTCAAGAATTTTGTTTGTGGGGAGGAAGGGGTTAAAGGCAAGCTGCATTATCTGCTAACTGTTCCAGAACCCCTTTTTTTTTACTTATTACATGCCTGAAAATACTATCCTAAAATAACCTTTTTTCTTAAGTGAAAAGTGAGCATGTACCAGTATGGTTACTAGAAAAATAGCTAGATTATTAGACATATCAATTTTTTTTCAAGACAGATGACTTGACTTTAAAAAGTTCATATTTATGTCAGAATGGAGTCTGTATTTATGTCAGATAGAGTCTGCATTTAAGTTAATGGACATCTCAGAAGAAAAAAAATTACATGTACTTACCTGACTGGTGACTCACCAGGGTATATGTGTATAACTCTTCCAAACCCTACAAATAAAAAGAAAAGGAAGATTAAAGAAACCTTCTGAGCCACTTTAACTTTGTCCCCACCACTGTTTTTTTTTTTTTTGTTTTTGGTTGTTGTTTTTTTTATTTATTTTATTTTTAAATTTTTTTATTTTTTATTTTTTTTTGCAACTTCAACACAAGAGAGTTCATAAAATTATATTATTTACCGAATAAATCTGGAATGTTTTTATAGGTCACAACTTTATCTTTCCAACCTAACCCCTCCCTCGCACACAAAGGTTAAAATACATACCAAAAACCTAAATAAAGTTCAATACCACTCTCATTATCCATTTTAGATGCATTAAAAATCTGCTTAAAAGTATTTGTTGTATGCAATTACCTCCAAGCCTTTCCATAACAGCACCAACTATTAAACCCAGGCAATTATCAACCACGGCCACAGTAGAATGGGCATGGATATTTCCTTGTGTGAGCATCTGGGCAACTGTGTCCATTCTTATAAAGCTAAAGAAACAGAAAATATATAATATAAAACAAATAACAGAAAATGTCATTAATTTTTAAAATTGTAGACACAGAAAATATGGTATATGACTTTCATTAATGAAAGGTGTCACAGTATGACTTTCATAAATGAAAGGTGTCACTGTATGACTTTCATAAATGAAAGTTGTCACAGTATGACTTTTATAAATGAAAGGTGTCTCTGTATGACATTAACTTTAATAAAAGTTAATAAAATAGCAGTAAAACCAACATCCATGAGTTGTAGATTATGACCTTGTTAGAAAGCGGTATTCAACAGAGTTTTAATAATAAAACAGACAAATTAAAGTACCGTTAAATAAATTAGATCTCAACACCAGTTAACAATCTGTTTCAAATCTAGTTGATGAAAGTTTTGCCGGAATATTTCCAGCATCTTCAAGACAATGTGTTTAGAAATAGATTGTTAACTGGTGTTCAGATCCAATCTATTTACTTTAATTGGTAAATCCTAAAATTTTAAAGAATGTAAAATTCTTACCATATCTTTGATGGTGATTTCATTGTATACATCTCACATAACAGTCTTGTGGTTGGCTTTAAAACTGTATATTCTAGAAGATGTCTGCAAAATTCAAAATTTTACTGATTAAAAAAGTATACCATGACTACACTGTCAGTTTTTTTTAGTGCAATAATTGTGTCTACCTTTGGTCTTGAAAGACTGAAGTAAGTGGCGGAACAATGCTTTACACCCTGGTCAAGTATCTTTTGCTTCCATAAACATAAAGGTGACAAAATTAAATTTTCTGTAAAAAAAACTTTTCAATTTATCATCAGATACGAATTTAATTGTATACATGTGTACAAATAACATGGCAAAAAAAATCCCCTTTTCAGGGTTAGCCCTGGCTTTAAAAGTCTGAGCCAAAAGTTAGCCAACTTTAAAATTTGGGAACCAATTGATAACAAACAGTACCAGTAAGCCCCAGAAACAAAAAGTGACATAAAATGTCTGTCCTAATTGAAATTGCTTATTATCAACAGTTTGTAATACACATGTACTAAATAAATAACTCACTTTTGTTTAGAGCCAGAACTTATAAAAATTAACAAATGGCTAAATTGACAAATGGCAAAGCAATCTTTGTCAATTAAGTCATGTGACACTTTTGTCTATACTTTTACATACAGAGTGGTGGGCAAAAATAAGAGGAATATCCAAAACTACAGAAAAGAAGTCTGCTCTTAATGTTATCAGTATGTTCATGTATACGGCATGTACTTACTTTTTTTCTTTCTTTTTGATCCATTTTTCCTGTGAATATTCTGTTTTACCTTTAAATGTGCTGCTGTGTTCTATTAACTGATCTATAATCTCCTAAACAGATCAGAAAATACAGACCATGACACCACAATAACCTAGTATGAATCATCACAAATGATGTTATAATGTATACTGGTCCAAGATTTACAATCATTTTTTAACTTAGACTTTATTTTAATATCTGACAAATTAAAAATTGAAAATAATTTTGTTTACTGTTCAATTTTTCAGGAATTTAAGGCAGCATTTTGAAAGTACGTGTAATTTTAAGCTTATAGCATTCAAATTTACTTTTGACAAATGGTACCCGTATCAGCATGTTTTTAACACCTCAATACGGATTGTGACCAAGCTTACAGCTTAACATACATCTAATTAATAAAATTCAAAAAAAATTGCAAAAATTCCACCAATGTTAGACCTTAATAATAAACAATTAGTTTTTTAAAAAATTATCCTTCACGAATCATGATAATGTTGGATTGTAATGCCACCAATATATGCTGAATGTATCAGTAAAACTTCATTGTAGAGAATCATAGTGGTTTTTTTTTCAATACTATATAAAAGAGTTAAAGTGTCAGTTATGGTAAACAACTCACCAAATGTCACCAACATGGGAGGTCACACACATCACAAATATATGCATGCAAAATGTATATGTATATTATGTATCAAAAAAAAAAGTCATTTACCTTTCCTTGTAAACCTTCCTTTTTCATTTTCTCAATATCATCTTTACCTAACTTCTGGTTTGAACCTAAGTCATGTAAATTTCTATTATCAATGCCCTTGGTACCATCTACAAATTAACAAATAAATAATGTTACACTGTTATCTATATAGATATGGTTATTATAGTGTTATAACTTCCACTGTCATACCATTTCCGAAAACAAACCAAAAAGATTGTGTGCTAGTGGATTGTAATTGCCATAGTTTGCTTTGCATAGCATTGGAAGTGAGTAGTATTAAAATGCAATTCCTAGGCATTTCAATAGTTATATTCAATATTAACATTTCAACAGAGAAGGTTTTGAAGCTCGATATTAGATAGCATCAGATAGCATCAGTTGTAGTTCTGATTCACCAATCATATTTCAGTTTCTTTTTCTTTAAAATTGAAAAAAAAAAAATTGCGAAGAAGCATTAGGGCTGATTATCAATATTCAAAATTCAATCTGTATAATGGCTTTGAATTATATCAATTAGTTGACTAACTGGAAAGTTTTTATTGAAAAAGTTTCTAAATAAAAAATAAAATCATATACTAGTACGAATTTATCCCACCGAAGATCTTGATCTTCATGTCAAAACATTATTTCAACTGCAAAAACAGAAACATTTCAGCGCTTTGTTGACGACGCCATTATGGCCGCAGACCAGGTAACAGGGGACGTAATCGTTACTGACCGAATATATTTTCTTAATCAAGGGAGATAATCAAAAGTGACCTAATACAATCCCATATTAGGTTACTAATTGACCAATGGGAATCAAAGATTTTCATCTGAGGTGGGATAAGTATACATATATAGATGTCAAACGTTTACAGGTTTAGACAGAAACTTAACAGGTAAGACTGAAATGTGAGAAGTAAATTTAACTGTTATTTGTATTATATATTTAGAGAGGGTTCAATTCAATTTCAGGTGACATAACTTTACAAGCACATACCACCGCACGCAGCAGAAGCCTCATCTTTTGTATTTGCAGGTTTGTTAATTTTCACCATTTTCCCTTTTATAACTTCGAATTTGGATCCATAACAATGACCTATTATTCCATCTAATGAAAACTTTGTTCCATCCAACCATATGTCTCTGAAACATAATATGTAAGAGATGTGTCATGTGCAGAATTTAATTTTTTTTTACCCAGACATATTAATAATTCTGAATTTAGAATTTTTACCAAAAGACATATTCAAAATTCTGCACATGATTGTAAACAAAACATTTAATGCAATAGCAAGTGCATTTTATCTTTTTCTTTTTTTTTTTAAATTGGGATAGGGGTGAATTTTTTATCAAAATGAAAAAAAATATATATAGTACTATGTTAATTGTTATGTGTCCACATGTTATACATAATCAGAATTTCCTCTGACCCTAACACACTTTTTGCATGATGGCCCAGGCTGTGTTTTGGGTCATATAAAAAAACAGGAATTTTCTGATACCAACTGGTGTTGGAAGGGTGACCCATCATTTAGCTTTAGACTGAAAATATCAGTAGTACTGTTGAAAAATTACTAACCTCAATTGATAGGTTGAAAAACATCAACACTATGACTTCTTGAATTATATAAATATTCTTGAAGACAAATTATTTACCTTTTGTTAAGGTTAGTAATTTTTCTACAGTTCTATGAATATTTTCAGGCGACACCCCTTTTCGACCCCAGTTAGTATTGGAAGATCCCCAGTTTTTTGTACAGAAATTGTTCTGACCCTACACACAACTGCCATGCATCAAGTCTGTTAGGGTCAGAGGAAATACAGAATTATGTTAAACATTAGGCCTGGACAATGTGTTCTTAAATTGGTACAGGATTTACCAAGTTATATATCATTTAATAGTTAACTTAGAATAACATCCTTGTTATTTTATGTTACACCAGCCATATCTTAACTATTCACAATCGGGAAATTTTCTTTTCGTATTCAGTCACATATAAGATATAATGGAAGCAAGTATGAAGCAAAAATATGATTATTAGCAAAGACTCTATTCATCTAGGTAAATAATTTATTGGTTTTTTTGTCTGTCATATTACAAATATACATGTGTGTGTGTGTGTGGGTGTGTGGGTGTGTGTGTTTTCCTCCTGTCATAGGATTTAAGTAAACAGTATATAACACTAACAGATAGTTAGTTATTAAGGACTGTCCTTACATCAGTGTAAACGTACAGAACCCATGTGTAAATATATCCTATTGAAGGAAACTACGGTAAGATGTCTACATGGCATTTCAGCTATATATCGCCACCCAAAGTCACAGTAAAGATAAGACAGCATGATGATTGAGGAGTGAACACGCCAAGAAATCTACATCATTGCTAGTCTGAAATTTCGGATTAAATCAACATTTACCTCGTCTTTCTTATCTGAAAAACTTTCAGATTCTTTCCCTTTTTCAGTATAACAAAGTCACCGTCTTTGATGCTTGTGTTTTTAGTGAGTTCGTTTGAAGCACTTGCCGTGTCTTCTTTTTCTTCCATTTTTAATGTTATCCCCGTTATGGGGACGCTTTAATTCCAACACGTATTGAAGCCTTAAATCAACCGCTCAAGAGACTTAGACGCATGATTGCGTCATAATAACTGTAAACAACAACACGTGGATACCAACTTTCACTTTATCTTTTGCACGCTAAACGTTATGAAGAAATCATAATGCGTTTACAGAAAGAATATGGAAATAACTATACTGAGTGAAAAATGTTCAGGCGGTAAGCCCAAAACTGAATTTGATTATTCCAAATATATTCCTATAGGTGAAAAATTTGGCAAAATTTATCCTAAGAAGTCAGTTGATAACAAATCTACTTCCTCGTGGTTGGACATTCAACATTGGTATACGAGTTATTTAATTACTAAAGATGCTAAAGACAGGAAATTAATCAAAACACGGAGTGAAACTGCCTTTGAAATAAAAGGGAGAAAAATATGCAATTCAGTGTCAACTTGTAGTGTGTTGAATTCTGAAAAACATACTTATACTCCAAAACGGATAGAGGTGGCCTACCTTAGTGAAGATACTAATGACAGGTTTGGTGATAATGAAAAATATCTTATGGTAGCATCAACTAACAGCCAAGAATGCATGAAGACACCAATAGAAGTTTACATAAAACTGGATAAAACACAGTGTTCCTTTTTACATGTTAAAACGGAAATGTTAGTTCAATGTTTAAAATCCTTTTTTGGTCCATTTGGAGACTGCAGAATTTATTGGGCTTCTGATCTTCATCTGGCAATTCCAAAACCTACAAGAGATGGATTGCCCAATGTTTTCAATTTGGATATTCTGAGGCAGAAAATTAAAGACAAAATAAGTGCAGTTATATATTTATCTAAAGAACCAGGAATTTTATTACGACATGACAACATGTGTGTGTTAGATACATTATCTGTTTCCATGGGAATCACAAAAGATGAATTATGCATTATACCTGTATACTAAAATGGTAAAGAAGAATGATTATAATTTTGTTTTGTCTATTCATTGTATAAATTAGTTTTGTTTGGTAATAAATATTTATTTATTTTTCATTATTATTATTTATTTATTTTATTTTTTTTTAATTTTGCACGAAGAAGATATTAAAATCCAATGTTGTGGAGAGTGGAATGGAGTGGAGTAATGGTGTTTTACATTCCAGTCAAGATTCTTTCACTTATTTCAGGGTGGTCAGTTCTGGGATGGTTGAGGTACCCGAGTGGGATTTGAACCCAGGCAGTGAGAGTTGCTGTTATCCGTTAGACCACTTGGCCACTGAGACCCCACAATGTTGTGGAGAGGATTTCTAGATGTCTAAATGTGGCCTTGGACCTCATATTGTAGAGGTTGCAGTACTTGCACTTTTAAATTTTCCAATTGTGGAAGAGCAGTCAATTTAATTTTGCCAAAAACATAAATGTACTTTGGACATGTAAAAAATTAAAGCACACACATACACATCCCAGATATGAGTACAGATTTTTCTGAAAACCCTTTTTCCTTTATTTCCTTGCAACAGGATGGTTGACAAATGTGTGAATAGGTTGAACATTTTTGCTTTCTGTTGACTACATTGTTTTATAGCAAATAATGTGTTAAGGTCCTTTTGTATGAATGACTAATGATGTGAAAACAATCATTTTTGTCAATTTTTTTGTGGGGTTTGGTGCAGATACAGGCATTTCTAGCTATCCAAAGTATTCAGCTGCAACATGTTTATGGATTATTATTAGTTGACAAGTACATGTTTTTCAGTTACAATTTTTTTTTATACTAAATTTACTTAACTTTTGACAACTATATCTGTGATGAAGTACAGGCTTACTTGTGGTAGTCTCAAAATTCAATCAGTCAGTGTGCGTTTGCAATTGTCCCAGATAAGATTTGAAAAAAAATCACCTTTATTTACCTTTTTTGGATTGAGGGTGTATGTGTTAAGACATCGTTTCAAAATCTGAATGGGACATCGTTTCAAAATCTGTCTTGCATGTTTTCAAATACATGCTCCCTAGATTTTTTCTTTTCAAATACATGCTCCCTAGATTTTTTCTAAGACATAACTAAAAAGTCTTAGTTTCACTGATGCGTTATTTGTAATATTATGTAGCCTAATATGTGTTAGTTGTATCATCTAGAATTTGAACTTTTTTAATGATAAGTGTTCTT
This sequence comes from Tegillarca granosa, assembly GCA_029721355.1. Classification (NCBI taxonomy): domain Eukaryota; kingdom Metazoa; phylum Mollusca; class Bivalvia; order Arcoida; family Arcidae; genus Tegillarca; species Tegillarca granosa. The sequence goes on from CM056595.1 coordinate 22,863,421, forward strand.
GATATATATCTTACATCCTGCAGTTTCCCATTTTTTCCCCCATTTGTTCTGTAGTTTACTGTTTTTGGTTGCTCTGGCTATTTCCTAACCATATTTTTTTCATTCAGTTGCAACTTTATAATAGGAAGTTGCTGACAAGCCTTCATATTTTATACTGTGTTATTGAATTATCAAGTTTGTTCATTATCAGCTGTCTTACAGAAAAGCATATGCCACCAGTTCTTGTCTTCTAATTTCAACATTTTCTATTGTGGAATATAAGAACTATTGTAAAAGTAACTAGTCCTCCCTGAAAAATACAAGACTTACAGAAGTTTCTCTTTCCAAAATTTATCAGGCTTATGGAAGTTTCTCTTTCCAAAAGTTACCAGTTTTAGTTAACTTCTCTTGACTTCCATTAGAACAACTTCTCTTGACTTCCATTAGAACTGATATTTAATTTGAATATCAGTAAATAATGAAGAATTCTTCTTGTTTTCTCCAAGTTATAGACATCATGATAAAATTAAAAAGTAGGGAGTAAAACAGGCACATTCAAATGAATGATCAGATTTAATATAATTATGTTTCATATACCGGTATATATAAATATTATATATATATAATCATAAAAAACTAACATTAATGAATGATGTAATAATTTATTTAAAAGTTTTAACATGAGTATAAATACAATGAAAAGAGTCATGAGAAAAATTTTCTGCAAAAACAACATCAGAAAAAATATTTCTGCAGAACATTTCATCAATGTAAAAAAAATTGTCACATTTTTAAGGAACCAGACATAGCAACTATTTCCAACTAAGTCGTAAGGTGTACTCGTTTAACACACTGGAAAATTTAGCCTATTTTTCTGGTTATTAGTAACTTTCCAATGTAATGACTTAGCAGGACATTACTACGACAACAAATAGTCCTGAAGATGTGAAGGATTGGATTTTGTACGACACCAAATGTTTTTATTTCTACAGTCTAAAACACTCTATGAGCAACACATAAATACAAGTGTACATATATATACTAAGTAGTAATTTGATGCATGAAATTTTATATTGCTAATTTATCATTTCACAACAGAGATTACAAAGAATTATCTAATGGATTTAATACTTTTCTCTCTTTTTTCAGCAATATTCTGTACACAATTTTTTACTGGTTACATCAAAACTGTTTCCATTAGTTAAGTGAGTTAGTATTTAAAACCACCCATACTAGGGTAATCAACACCAGTTTTATATTACAAAAAATGCCTTTTATTTTTGCAAATGAAATGCAATTGTTACAAGGATGATGTACTAATGTTTTAATGATTCTAAATGTGGAGAATGAACTGCTAGAGAACAAAAACAAAATTGAGCAAAACACATTCTGAAAATACTAATGCATGGTTTACCTGTTTAAATGTATTTTAAGAATTCTATTTGCAAAAAAAAAAAAAAAAAAAAAAAAAAAAAAAAAAAAAATATCCAACAACTGTTTGGAATAAATATAGTTAAAACAATATTTTATAAAATTTTATAAATTTTCCTGTAAGTAATGCATTATGCATAATCCATTATTTTCAAAATAAGTTAAAATATCGAATTTTCTTTTTTTGTTCATTTGTATATATCAAAAAAAAAAGAAAAAAAAAGTGCCATGAAAAATGAAATGCATTTCTACAGAACACAAACTTTTCTCATGAAAAGGTCACTCAAAATCACAATTTTTTTTTCATTTTTGAACAATTTTTACAGTACCATCAAGACTAGCATATATAACTGGAATATATGTTTATATTTGCTTAAAGCAAATTTTAAAATAGCAAATTTCATTAGTAACCAATTCTATTATTACAATTATCTTTATAAAACAATTAAATTTTCCTATGAACACAATACAAGTTAAAAAATCATTAACAAAGAAAAAAAAATTATAGAGTTCTTCAAATTTACAGTTTTGGAATGTTATTTTTCTGTTTAAATCGTTTTCTGAGCATTATAATTATAAGTTTTACATGATGTTATTAGACATACAGAGAAAGGTGAAGTTATACGAACACAATTCATTTGACTAAGTTGATTCTATCACATGATTTCGAATAAATTCTCACTGTTTACAAAGCTTAATGAAATATTTACATGAAATTCAAAACAAATATTTCAAATTAACACCAGCTCTTTTAGAATAAGAATCCCGAATAACCATTACCGGGAAAGATCATAATAAATTTTACTGAAGGACTTGATCTATGAACTATTTAGATGAAAAAAATTTAAACCTCCATCTGTTCTGTGTTTTCTTTACTAAAATTTGGATATACAGATTTCCATCAAGTCCAGAAACAATAGCCAAGGGAATCTTATGTATTCTCCTAACTGTTTCTACAAAGATTATGTTCTAACAATTTACATGTACATGTTTATAGTTTTTTTTTTTTTTTGGAACTACAGATTTCGAGCAAGTCAAGTAACAATGGAAATCTTATGTATGTTCCAAATGTCATTTCCACAGTTATCGACTTCCAAAATTTCGATTAAAATTTACGTCTCCAACAGAATCCCAACACATTGATTAGTTCTGTTTCAGATCACAAATTATTGGTATTTTTTTTAACATACAATATAGTTGAAAAAATAAGACTTAGTTAAGAATCAAAGTTGAGATCATCAAATCCTGTAAATTATGAATGAAAAGAGCTGAGGTTAAATTGATTACATTTTCAAGATGCATGAATCTAAATTATACAATTACATATAAATTTAACATGGAAGATCAACTAATCCCCCACCATATATATAAAAAAATCTAATCTTACCACATTTACAAATCATTTTTCAGGCTGAAATTATCTTTATATATAATTTTGATCATGTTTAAAGAAAAGTAATAAAGAATTCTATAAAATTAACAAAATATACAACTTAAAACAAAATCAGATATATTAAAAATTGAAAAATAAAGTAACATTTTAACAAATATTTTTGTTTTTGATAGTCAGAGCTATAAGTGTCCACTTATACACTGCATGATACCCAAACAAGTTGGTAGAAAACTATCATTTCAGCTGGATATAAAATACTTTCCAAGACAAAAAATGCCACTTCAGTGGGACCAAGTAAAATAACCTAATTATATACCCAATAGCAATTCCACAAAAAAGTTACGGGTACTATATGATGCACAAGTGATCCCCATTTAATAGCCACATCAGTGATGTATTTCAGCTTGTTTTTCACTCCATCAAAATATTTTGATATTTCAAGGTCATGTAATAACCATGCTTGTAAACTTTTTTTTTTAAAAAAAAAAAAAAAATTATAAACATATACAAATATATATATACAATTCCCAATGTTTGCTAAATCCAGAATGTTCACAACATTTAGTCGGAACTTTTTCCAAGTTAACATTTATAATATTGTAATTATTATACGAGACATAAAAATATCAACATACACAATCGAGCACACTCACTCATACAGACTTCCAGGATCAACATCTACATTAATTCTTTTACTCTCTTAATCTCCTTTTCTTTTCTTTCAATGTTTGGAACAAAGTTGGTATTAATTTACCTTGTATATTTGTTTTAAAAGATAACTTTCTTTTCATAAATAATAATAAAAAAAATGCTGGTATATAATTGAATGTAAGTAACTTTTCCTATCATATTACATGTACTGTGTTAGTTTCAACTGGAATGACAAAAAGGGTTCAGAAGAGCAAATGACATGTCAGACAACTTAGTATATCAACTCAATTACACTGCTGATATTTTTTATCATGTTTGGTACTTCATCATAATTATACCAGCAGAAAGTACTGTTTTAACAGCATAACATCCACTCTAGCAGAACTAATTATACTTGAAACGAAATGTGTATTCCAAACAAGAATGTATTTTACAATTTCAATACAATTTGGTCCCTTTAAACCCTTTTTAGAAGGCAAACAAATCACTCTGTTTTTTTTTACATTTATTACACAAAATGTTTCTAGGTCAAAAAAAAAAAAAACACCAACATTATGATAATTCAAAATTTAGAAATTCATTACGAAATACCAATAAATTCAAATGTATTGCACTAAATAATAATTTAGCTGTTACAGGCAACGTAAATAAAACCATTTCTTAACTTCAAAGGTACAAAAATAATGCAATTATCGACACCTTTTTCTGACACTAAAAATTTTGTATTTAGACCATATATATATAGTCAATCAAAAATATTCATAAATAATTTGATTTATATGCATTTCACTAGCTGTTAAAAATCTATTAAGATTTTAATTTTATAAATATATATCATAGAGTTCATCCAGTTTTTTTTTATTAGCTGTTATACTGTTCTTCTGAGCTTGCGGCACTTTCATATTTCTCCCGACATCAAATTTAAACGTTCTTTTGTCTTCTCATCATCACGCAGTTTTTTTTGTTTCACTGATTGCGGAGTATTTTGATTGCTCGTTTATTAGCAGTATCTATCCTATCATTGACTGAGGAAGCCTAAAGCAAAACAAACAAACAAAAAACAAAAGTAAACAAAACTGAAATTCTACACAACATGCAGGATTGTTCAAACAAAGTGAAAGATACGTATACATAAATAATGAAACAAAATGAGGTACAGTATGCATGCATTATGAGTTGTAGGATATCACAAAGTAAAGGTGCTGTTTTGTATGTCAGGCAAGATCTAAAACCACTGCCATCTGACTACAACATCTACAAATGAAAACAACAAATTAATACATGTCACATGGGGCATTTCAGGGCAACATCTAGCACAAAATAACACACAGACTTTTAATTCTGTGAAGCAGCTAAAAATACCTTGAAAAAAAATCATCAAACTGTCTCCCATTATCTGGTCCCATTCTTTGATGCCATTTTAAACTAGAATCATTGTAACTGATCCCAGTAAATCTTAGTAAATGTGTACGTAAAATTGCTTTTAGAATGATGTTATTTACCAGTACCTGGATAAGCTTTCAAACTACCCACAGATACAAACGTCTGTGTGTATTATTTTGTTTCAAATGTCTGGTTAAAGTCCACACATTACTTATGAGAATGGTTTTGATGAAAGTATTTTCAAAGATATATGTATTTATTTAAATCAACTACAAAAGAATTTTTAAACAGATGTATCTACAATCACATTTATATATGCAATTTAAAAAAAAAAATTAACTCATTTATTTTTCATCTTGTGAACTAGGTCAGAAAATCAACAATGGTTTTTAACTTGATCAATTTTTTTTTAAATTTTAGTATTGCATAACTGCAATTGTTCCTAGAAATTGCATTTTTATAAAAAAAAAAAAAAAAAAAGACAAGAATTCATAATAAAGTCTGTGTTTAGTTTGCTCAATGTAAATAACAGTCTGTGTTTAGTTTGCTCAATGTAAATAACATAAGCTGGGTTCATATAAGCAACTAGGTCACATGAAAATATATACAAAATAATTATCACAGCTTGTTCTAATATGTCAATGAATGTGTGAAAGTGAATGAGTTATCAATAAAATTCCCATCAGCATTATTTATTTATTGCAGCTGTTTGTGGCTTATATGCTCAAAAAAATCTGTGTGCCTCTATATATGTATATATATTCTAACTACAAACCATCACTGACGTCTTTAAAAGACTCTAAATAAAAAAAGTTTTAACTTTCAGTTTAAGAAATAGTAATGATTTGTGGTTTACAAATGGAGTAAATAGTACACATGTACCAGACATTTATGGCACAAAGAAATAATAAGAAAGACAAGAGACACTATGCTTACCCCTCTCCACCCCACAAATGACCAACTTACAATTATATGTACTAGTATATATATACCGGTACTCAACATAAGATATAAAAAGTCTTTAAACTTCCCTTTAATAGTGAAATAAATTTTTCAGCAAACACGTCTTCCATGTTTAAGAAGCCTAACAATACTGTTTTATGTACATGTTTATACATATAAATCAAAAAAAAAAAAAAAAAAAAAAAAAAAAAAAAAAAAAAAAAAAAAAAAAGGTAGTTTTTACTAATGATTGCAATGACATCTATCAATGTTGATTTTCCACCTTTTCTATCAATCATGAAGCTAATAAAAAAGAAAATACATTACACTGTGCAACTCTAAAAACAAAACAAAAGAGGTGAGAAAGAAAATAATCTGAACTAACTACTTGGTTCGACAAAAGACCAATTATTTAAATTTTACATTTTTTAAGAGATTTAGACAAAAAATTGTTTGTTTTTCCATTCCACACAAAGACGAATACTAAAAGAAACAAAAGAAGGGGAATAAGATCAATGTGAAAATTCGAAACAAAATCAGGGGAAAAATCTGAAATAAAAAATGCATGCTGGATTGATTGATCTATCTGTTGTGTATGGTTCTCTCTCCGTTTCCATGGAAATAAAGAACCCTGAAAAAGAGAAACACAGCCCTGTAAATAACAAATCAAAGTTATGAATGGGTTAATATTTCAACAAGTACAAGTATATGAATGAGCTCAGGTAATGCTTGAACCAATATAAATATCATAAATAACTTTTGACATTACCTCAATTTCCAAGATTTATAATAAAGAGTGGGAAAAGACAAGGAAATCTTGGTCTCAGGTTTAGTGGAGGGTTTTAAAAACCCACTTAAATAAATCATAATAATTTTTTTTAAATCTTACGCTGGCATTTTACGTTAAGTGAAAAATGTTTGACAAACATATCACGATAATATAAATTTTCCCATTTATATATGTGGTTCAAACCTTTTTTAAGGTCTATTGAAGGGACAATTAAGACTTTGCTTGAACGAACTAGTCGACTTTTAATAAACAAGGGGAAATAATTCAATTACTTCTTTTTAGAATAGGTGGTCAGTATTCAAACTGCATGGAGAAGAAATTGGGTCTTGATAAGCATAACAAGTTTTTAAAGAAAGGTTAAAGGTAAATATTCTAGTACATGTAGTATGTTTGAAACAACAACATTTGAAGATAGTTCATAAAAGAATGTAGACAATTTAAACATAAATGTATCTGAAAAACACAACATTTAATCATGTGATACAACAGAAAACTTAGGTTCGTTAAAATCAGAAACCAATTATGAACAAGAGCTGCAAGAAAAATGACACAGTTTCATTACAAATTCAGTCTGTCAAACCATTTTTAATCAAATATTAGTTGCTGAAGCTTGAACTAGAGTTATGTTATAGGCACCCATTGGTTTGATGTAAGATTGTCTGCCCTTTGTTCACAAACAGTAAAAAGGAAAAGTAGGAAAATCCACACATATTTAAATGTCAAACAGTAAAAAACATGCTAAATAACATTATAGAGTAATGAAAACAAAGTTTCACAATTTAAAAAAACATTCACAAAACTTACTTGTAATATATCATATTACAGCACAACCCCACATAGCACAATACCAAATAACAGTCGGTACTGATTATGTAACTTTACAAGAACAATAACATAACAACAAAGTCAAACATGGCTTATCTCCCCCTGGTTCTTACACGGAGACTTGGTAGCCGATTTGTCTAACTAAATACCATGTGCTGATGGATCACAGCACCTCTCACCATTTCAGTTTAAAATCTGACTCAGATCTTAGTGTAATAAAGGTTGTCAGTTCACTTGCTAAAGGTCCCGGGTTTACCGGTATTCTGGGTACTCCACTAACAGAACTGACTGCATTAAAGTAGGTGAAAGAATCCTGACTGGGGCCTAAAACATTAGTATTCCACTATTCTATCCCTCATGGTTACACAAAATAATTTAGAATTTAACCTGTCAAATGAAAAATTCTTAGAGGTATAATTACCTGTTATATTCGTTTTCAAAACTAACTAACAAATACAAAATAAAATCTACACAATAAACATTCTTTGAATGTTCAACAAAAAAAGAAAAAACTGATTTCATAAGGTGCTCAAAAAGGCTCTTGTGTCACATGTGCTTCATTTTTTATATCCCCAAAAAATTAATCAAAGACAGCAAATGTTATGTGTTCTGCTTCTCATACTAATAAACCCATAACCACTTAAATACAAACTCTAATGCACCTTTTATTTTTTTCATATGTCTATATTTACGATCTTGACAGTTTAACATTTATTGAGGGTTTGTATTTATGCAATTTGTACTTTATCAGACATTTTTGTGTTGCTTAATTTTCACAAGACTTGTCATTTCATTGAATTGTTATAATTCCATTGAAATGTAACCCTATAATAGTCGGTGCAAATGTATACAAAATGTATATAGAATAAAACAATCAAAAATTTTCACAGCTTGATACTCTAGTGAATTTATGTAAAAAAAATGAACAAAAAATTTCTTGATTCAAAGTATGTAAAGCAAAGCTAAAGAGAGACAAAGTCAAAATCATCAGTTAGGAACCTATATAAAACATACTGTCATAGACTCATAGGTACAAATGTGTTATGACAACAAGATTTGTAAGTTCCTATGGAACTTTTACATTTATAACAACTACATCAAAATAACCACCAAAATCATATAACGTAAAGTAATGCGACTTAAAGGGATGGGGCTATAAACAGAAGGGAACATTTAAACTGGATAATAATCGCACGACCTATTCTACAATTGTATGCTTGACCAAGGCTGAATTTGAAACTTCACATAAAAGGAAATACACATTTCAATGTTTATGATGCCATTAATTATTTTACTGTAACCCCTATGTCTCTGTTCAAAAACTAAGGGGAGACAACAACACCAAAACGTGTGCAAGTAAACCCTACTAAAAACTTTTGAGAACATTTACATGCAAACAATATATCAAAAAAAGCCACTCTGTCAGTAAACTGTAAAAACAAAATTCATAAGCTTTAAAAGAAATAAAATCAAAAGGGTGCATCTAAAAAATAAATAAATAAATAAACAAGACATAAATAAAAACAACATGTAAACAACTTGTACTTTTAACAATACCAAAATAATATAATGAATATATTGCCTAATTCTCTTTGAGAAGTTGGTCAGCTCTCTTATTGGCTTCTTTAACACGAGTAACATTGGACATTCCCTGAAGAAAACAATCCACATCATATATATGTATATGTATAATGATACAAAATTCATATTAACTTCATTGATAGCAAAATGATTATCATATCCCCATTGTCAAAATTTAAGATATTTTCAGTTTTTTGGATCACTCGTCAAAATGGTCTCTTCTGGGTAGTGTTTTTATGGTGTACATTTTTGAAGTTATATCAGATTGTAAATAAACTACAAATTAAGCCAGATTTTTTTCACCTGTTTATTTTCAATTTGCTTGATTTTCGATAGACTATTGAAGGCAGACTGTAAGGTTCATAGAAAGTTTGGGCTCTTTTTGAAATATGAACAAAATTGGGGTCTTTTTGGAAATCAGTTACAATATTGATGAAATACAGCAGTTTCATATAACACTATATGTGGAATTTCTTTGATCATTTTGGCATAACATGACTGTCACATGATCTGTGAGCCAATAAAAGAATAGCTTTTCAAAATCAGTACACTGCATTTTCACAACAAAACATATCATAAAAATAATCTTGTTTACCAGTTTTCACTATCTCTGGCCAAAATTTTCCTTTACGAAAACAAATTTTCTTTCCTGGTATTAATGTCAGCCTAAAAGTAGCTCAAAAACTTAAATAAAATGGCTGTACAGTTTACAGATAATATTCCATTCATTTCTTAAAGGTTTGATTCTGTGCCTAATCCTGCCTTGGTGTTAATTAAACAGATATTTGTCTATTTTATAATAACAGTGAGTATCGTATTTGACCAAAACACTTTCTTTACAAAAAATAAAAAGGAACAAGAAAATATGGCATAGACATAAAACACAATAACATTATATACCTTAGAACTTATTCTGTCAACCTGCCTATTCTGTGATTCTATCTCGTTGCCCATGTCCACTGCCATGTTGCGTAGATTACCAATCATACCACTGACCTCTACCAGATTATTCTCCATCTCGTCTTCTCTTGCATCATTAGTTATCCTATAAACAGAATTCAATTTGAAGATTTGAGTAGAGTAATGGTGTTTTATGTCAAGGTCAAGTCAAGAATTGTTCACTTTATCAAGGTGGTCAGTTCTGAGATAGTGGAGAAAACGGGAGTGCTGGAAGACAAAAACCAACCTTTGGCAAACAAACTGGCAAACTTTCTCAGGAATAGGATCTTCCCAGTGAGATTTGGTGAGAGGCACTGTGATTTGTAAGTGCACTTTTTAGACCATTTTGACACTGATGCCCTGTTGGCTTTGTAAAAGGAGATATAATAAGGCTGTTTGGATATAAATGTCAGAGGTTCTTTAACCTTCACCTTAAAACTGGTGTTTAACATAAGCATGATATAATAAAGAGCTCCCACTAACTTTTGCCACGAGAATGGTGCGCTGGAATAAAACTACAGTTGGAATCAATGTGTTTGTGATAGTGAAATATGCAAAATTGTTCATAGAAAATTCAATTATTTTTGGCATTTTTTACTTAACTTGTCATAAATGAAAATTGCCATGGGCATTCAAGATTACCATTAAATAATTTTGTAGTTACCATTAAATAATTTTGTAGAATGGAAACCGCTGCTGCTATGGGCTTTTAACATGTCAAAAATGGTGATTTTTACAGCAGAAGTGATATTTTTAGTGATGCATTAAGCTCTATGTGCAAAAGAATTTTTTTTTTTTTTTTAACATATTAAATCCCCATAGCAGCAACTTTTTACTGTGTGCAGAAATAAAAGTAGTAATAGCAGATGCACATAACAATTTTTGTTTCAACTAGATTCAAGTGAAAAAAAAAACTAACTTACTTCAAATATATTTGATTTTCTATGAAAATAAAAGATTATTCACTGTCACAAACACAGTGACTCCAACAGTGCTTTTATCTTTAGCAACTTATATAAATAGAATTTACTGTGTAATTTCTACCACATAATCTTTGGTTAAACAAAATCTTCCATTCCATTTTTGTTAGCAAGTATAGATAGAATTTGCAGTAAACTTTATACAACATCATCTTTGACAGCAGAAACTGAATACAAGTCACAATTATTTAACTGTGTGTGAAAGTAGGGCAGTGTTTTATTTACACATGCATTTATCAAAGGTATATTTTACAAGGATTAAAAATATTGTATTTTAATATGAAGCAGGATGGGTGGGTGGTGGCTGAAACGGTGATTTACGCTCCTGCTACGATTATTTCACTGATTTGGTTTATTTTATAATGGTTCCCAAGATACTGGGAGCAAACTAACCAACCTATGCCGAAAGAGCTCGGCATATTGAGATATATGTTAAGAATTTTAAAAATACATAAGAATAAATCAAAATATGTTTGTTAAAACATCATTGATAGAGATTTACTTAGTTATAAATCCTCCTGATGGTCCTACTCCATTCCCTTGATCTACAACAACTCGTGGTCCATTTGTATTCACTTTGCCATCATCATTTGATTTCCATGTTTTTGAATATTCGCCACCTTTCTCAAAGTTTTTACTCCTAAAAAAATTGACAAAACATTATGTAAAAATAAGATATATTACTGCATTACAACAGGATGGACTGATGTGTAACAAACAGTTAAATACTCAGAATGAGTGCAAAATCCACATACCACAGAATAGCAAATGTCTCTCATTAACAATTACCTTTCAGAAAAATTCCAAATTATGAAAAAGGAGGGAAATACTTAGAGGCTACAAAAAGCAAATATCTTTCAGGAAAATTCCAAATTATGAAAAAGGAGGGAAATACTTAGAGGCTATAAATAGCAAATATCTTTCAGGAAAATTCCAAATTATGAAAAAGGAGGGAATTACTTAGAGGCTACAAATAGCAAATATCTTTCAGGAAAATTCCAAATTTTGAAAAAGGAGGAAATACTTAGAGGTTGCAATTAACGATTTATTTTTCAGGAAAATTCCAAATTTTGAGAAAGAAGTGAAATGCTAAGAGGCTGCTAATAACAAACTAAATATCTGTGGTTTTTAAGAAGTAAAATCTAGATTAGATTAGGTTCCAGTCATTCCAAGCTTGATTAGTTTAAGCAATAGACTTTAGTCAAAGATATTAATGACATAATATCAAACATTTTATGAATTTCTGGTTAAAAAGACCAAAAGGGAATGGGATTTCATCAAATTATGTGGTTTTAAAATTGTCAATTTAATAATGATATGTTAATTCATTTTAAATTTGCGTAAATCATTAATTAAACTATTACCAGTTTGTTGGCTCAGTGGTAGAACATCCAGCCCAAGAACAGGGGTAATACAACAGACTTACAAATATGAGATATTGCTTCCTTGCCCAGTATTCATTATTAAAAGAATAGACTATTTACTGGTTCATTTTGTGCCAGAATAATGTGACAAGGGACTGGTATGCTTGTCTGGGGTATAATGACTAAGCAAGCTAGCACCTTCACAAAGTTTCCCTGAGTGACTGCTAGTACAAATTATATGTGCACAAAACACTGTGATGATGATGATTCAGAATTCTAACATACAGAAAAGGTAAATAATTCAGACGCAACTGGATCTTCGTAAAAAATGAAAGCATTTTTTCCAATTATTTGCCAATTTTACTGGCAATTATCAATAGTCTGCCAATTTTAATGGCAAAAATATTCTATTTCTCTACTAAATCAAAATCCAAGGGTTTTTCAAGACAAAACTCATTTTCAAGGGGTTTTCAAGACAAAACTCATTTTCAAGGGTTTTCAAGACAAAACTCATTTTCAAGGGTTTTTCAAAACCTGAGTGAACCATGATTAAGCAAACCATAATACACACTCACACATCACAAGCATATACAGTAAAACATGAATATAACGAACACGCTTACATCGAATACACGGATAGTCAGACCTGCCAACCCCATTAGAAGTCTATCAGTAAAGTCAGTAAATTTTTCAGTAAGAATGGGCCATTTTTGGATGTTTTTTCCGTAAGATTTTTTTACTCAATAACTGCTGCTAACTGTTACGTTTCTTGGGGTATTGGCGCTTTGATGAAGACGGTTGTTCATCTTGATCAGCTGTTGAATCCCCCTTATGTTTGCGGTTCATTATAATCAAGTTGAACTGTCACAACATGTGATTCTATTACCTCCCAAAAGACGCTTAAATTTCGACTGCACTTGAAATCATTACTTACAAACGCAGTTCAGATGTTACCTACACTTAGATGCTTGCTTAGTTTCAATGTTTAAATAGATCAATTTCAAACGTTTTGATGACAAGTGTAAAAACTTAGTAGAAAATGGATAGGACATGAACCAAAATCCGGATTTTACTTCAAATCGTAAGATTTTAAACCTATCCGTAAAATCGTAAAATGGGTAAAAAATCAGTAAGAATTACGGAAAAATCGTAAGGGTTGGCAGGTCTGGATAGTGCATAGTCAAATATTGGTTCCGACCACTCCACTATACAAGTCTATATTAAATTCACAGGTTATAACGAAATTGTTAATTGCGTTTTTTTGGTTATTACGAAGAAAAATTTTGTCCCCTAGAACAATATTTATTACTATTTTTGCCTGTTTAGTGCGAAGTCAATTTTATACTCATCGAGAAAAACATCCGACTTACCTGTAAAAACGAACGTTATACATTTTTTAATTGTATACATTAAACACAGAGATGTTCCAATTTAGCCTTTGTAAGAGGCTTATTAGGGAATCTAATAAAACCGAAGTTTGTATAAGCAGGTGCTTTGCTAAAGCAGGTTTTAAATGTGAGCTTACTAATGACAAGGATGAGGATAACATTCCCTTAGCGAGATTTATTGGTTCAGAACATGATCCTGTTGAGGACGATGATGACGATGTTCCTTTAGCGGACCTGATCAATAAATTATGTGAATGTAAAAACGAGACTGATGATCAGATTACTACTTCCAGTTATGTTAACATTGACAGTAATATTGTGACAAATTGCGAACTATCAAATGATGATATTGTGAATTCAGTGGCGATCAGGAAAGTGACAGTAATGACGATTTCTGTGAGTTAGATCATTTTTTCAGTTCTGTGACTCAAGCTGAAGATTACATTAAAAAAATGCAATATTTTCTTGAAACGCAGAACGACATACCAGGCATTTCTTTTCCGTTATTGAAAGTTTGAAAAAAGTTATTACTGGCGTGAAACAGAAACAGACTAAGCAGACAAAAGTTTCAGACTATTTTCAGATGAAGACCTGTAATTAAACACACGATACATGTACTTTAATTTAGTAAAATTCCTTGAGTCAATAATTCCAAGTTGAGTTTTTTTAATCTTACACATATAGCGAATTTTTTGTGGCTCATTGTAAAAAATTCGTTATAACAATATAACGAAGCCTTTTTATAACAAAGCTAAAACAAGAGTCCCCAGGGCTTCATTATAAACGTGTTTTACTGTACAAACTTAATCCTTAGAGATTAATAAAACCAGCTCACCTTACCCAAAAATTGCTGAAGCGATGTTAAAAAAAATTACCACCAACAAACCAATTAATCAGATAAATAAACTTTAAACAACTGGCCCCGGTTTCACAATCATTCCTTAACTAAGATTTTTCTTAACTTAAATTTAGCAAACTTAAGCAATTTCTTTTTGAGTTACAAATAAACATTTGCGATAAAACTAAATGCAGATGTTATAAGCTTGAAGTGATTTTCAAAATGACACTTTAAATTACTAAATATCTCAACAATTAACAAAATTATTAAGGTTTCAAATTTGCCAGATTTAAGTTAAGGAAAATCTTAGTTAAGGAATGATTGTGAAACTGGGGCCTGGATCCTAGGTTCAGTCAGTTCAATTTTGACTTTAATCATTGATCTTTTAAAAATGAAGGGATAAATATAATACAACATTGTCTAAACCTAGAGTGAGAATTTCTCAATTTTGCATTACAATAACTTACCTTTTCCATGGAAGCACACATAATCCACAACATTTTTCCATGCCCTCTAGATTTTTCTCAGCATCTCTCATGTCTTGATTTATCTGGTCCATACCTTCCTCAATCCTGTCCAGTTGTTCTGTAGAGATTATTTTTATAAAAAATTAGTTTCAGCTTAATACAAACGTGAATGATAAATCATAATAAAAGGCATACAACATATGCTTATATAAATTATAAGTGGGAGGTCGTGGGTTCGAACCCCGGCCGGGTCTGACCAAAGACCTTAAAGTGGGTAGTGACTGTTCTTTCACCAAGCACTCTGCATTACGAAATGAAAGTCACGGTTCTTTCGGATGGGAACTTAAAATAAAGGAGGTCCCGTGTCACGGCGTGGCACGATAAAGAACCCTGTTGTATAATGCCATCAGCGCAACGCACAGGCAAAATTTCTGCACTTTCGTCTATAGCTGGGGACGTCTCGATATATGTGAAATATTCTTGACTGGGACGTTAAACACCATTACTCAACTCAACTCTTATATAAATTATGACAATTCAATATTGCAAGAGTTCTCTTCAATCTTTAGGTAAAAAGGTGCTGGTTCAATTCCCTGTTGGTTCTGTAACTATTGTTTTGTCAAGTGCTAGTCATTTAGAAATGAAAAATCACAGGTCTTTCCAAATGGTTCTTTTCACAGATGCATGGTTTAAAAAATTGACTGCTAAATGCCATAACTGCATGAGCTTAATGTATATATAGGTATAAATTAGAAGAATTTGTGGCCTCCTTGTGATGGCTATAATTTAAATTGCCTAAAAACTATGCTTTTATCTTAGCAATTTCACAGAAAAATTTTGCTGTAGCTGGAAATATGACTTTATTTTCACCATCATACGAAAATATCTTTTGAAAAATTACAATGGCAAAAAATTACACCAGAGATCTTGTATAAAGTTAATGCTCAAGAAGAGTATGCCATTTTGATTTAATTCTGTTGAAATAGGTTCTTAAATCTTGATACACTTGCAGTGATCACTAAAAGCAGATTAACTGTACATATATAATGAAGCCTGTGTACATGTATTATGAAGCCTGTACATGTATTATGAAGCCTGTACATGTATTATGAAGCCTGTACATGTATAATGCCTGTACATGTATTATGAAGCCTGTACATGTATTATGAAGCCTGTACATGTATTATAAAGCCTGTACATGTATTATGAAGCTTGTACATGTATTATGAAGCCTGTATATGTATTATGAAGCTTGTACACGTATTATGAAGCTTGTACATGTATTATGAAGCTTGTACATGTATTATGAAGCCTGTATATGTATTATGAAGCAATAAGCATTTAGCCTTACTGTTTTGTCTGCATCCATGCAAAGCTGATTATATATATTCTAGTTAGTTTAGAAACCTACTGTAGCTGATTTAGGACATGCAGCAAGGTTAATTAGTCATTATGAGTTGTTAGAAAAGCTGACTATCTCTCCTAGCCTGAATCCTTTGTCTCAAACCATTTTAATCAAAAGTTTAATATTTTTCTCATAGACAATGATGTTCATGGTAGAGGTATGATATGACATAAATCCTTCTGTATTAATATTTTCATATTTTTCATGTCACAAAAAAAGACATCTTTGGTTTGTAAATTTTTTTAATATAAAATGGAGGGTACATGGAAGGAAAAGGGATTAAGCACTGGGAACATTAATACACACATTGCAAAAAAACAGTTAGACAGTTATACAATGAATAGACATTAATATATAAAGCCTTTCTGTTTTGATTTTGAAAGGGGTTAGACAAAATTTACAAAGATAAACAATGTTAGACAATCGAACATTATCTGAATGTACATGTAGTTCAAAATTCTTACCACCCTGCTGATCCAACATAATGATTGTTTTGACACCGACATCCTGAGACTGTAAAACAGGGGGAAAAAGAAAATCAAAACAAATACATTTATACATGCATGCGTAACTAAATAATATAAAACTTGGCTGGTTGGCTAGCTCCCATCACCGAAATTACATTTCTTAATGCATATTTATAAAACCAAATCTTGCATTCAAATAAATATATACTGGTATCAAAAATTAATATTACAAAAAATAATTTTTTTCTCAATATAAATAAATTTTTTTCCCAAAATCAAATTTGATTTTATTTTTTTTTACATATTAAATGAAACATATTTCTTTAGATTATTTTTTATTCAACTCGAAAAATTCTTAGTTTGATGTTCATTAAACAAGACCATGCCAAGTTTTAAAACTATAACATTACAATCTATAAAACTGTCACTGGTAAATACTAAACAGGGCTTTTTTTTTTTTACAAGGGACACATGGCAGACATCAGTTAACAGGAAGTGGTGGAATTGACAGCAGCAATACATTATAGAAGGGAGATAACTTATACTCTTGCTAAACTTTCTCTCAAGAGTTGATGTACTTTCTATGTCTTTTTTAGATTGCTTTTGTACAAGAGAATATTTACATTTTTAATGTTTTAGTTCCAAACAACTTTGTAGTTTAGTACAGCAATTTATTTACAAACATTCTGAATACACATGTCTGTCCAAAAGTTCACGTTCTTCAATGAGCTCTATTTTATTCATACCACTGTGGATTTTTTAAAAAATATTTTTCGAATTTAGATTTGTTGGCTGAACGTTGTTTAATGTCACATCAAGAATTTTTCAGCTTCTTGTGACGAGACCGTTTTTATTAATCTCAAAGATTAATCTTTACACAAATTCATGTGGTGTGTCAGTGTGCAAGTGTTTTTGATCTGGATTGTACAAGTGCTCACTAAATCAAATTTAGTGCTAGTACACTGGCCTACAATGTTGCAGATAAACCACTCACTATTATACTATAGTGTGGAGCCAACCAGTAAGGGCCTAAGACAATGAAAATCCTTTCTCACTTCCACTGAACAGAGTCAAACCCAGTGGTAAGACGTCATGAGTTTGAAGACTAATACTTTAACCACTGGGCCATTGCAGCTCCTTTTTAGAATAAACCTGTGATACCACCTAGCAACTGTGCCTGTAGCAACATATAAAACATGATGGCAGTGTGAATAAACAGATACTGGAGAAGGTTATTCTAAATTGTAATTTTTTCTCATGAATAATCTATTTGTTGAAGCAATTAGAATTTCAGCTCCTCTTAATAACCAAAGGCTTTCTTATGACAGCTTGTAATACAAAAGCTAGCCCCCCACACACACACAGAGTTCTACTTGATGACTATTCAATATACATGTATGTATATGATTCATATAGCTGTGATGTTATGCAAACAGCTGTAGTGTTTGTTTTTTCTGTCTTTATCTCATAATTTGACGATCAATATCGTATTAAAGACTCTCCCTAATTTATCATCATTATTTACACATTGAACAGCTATTATTTACAGTTTTTTTCCCTTCCAGGTATAATGTTTTCTAATTAGATAATTCAACACAGTAATTTGTAAAGTATTGATTAAAGGGGAAAAAAATAAAGTGAAAAGTTGACATTTCTCACTCACCATAGAAAAAGTTGACTATCTACAAATTTAAAGCATTATTGTTGAGTTTATATTGGACATAGATTTTTCCCTAGTGTGGATGAATGGTTGCAGGTGCATATTAGCTAAAGCCAGTTTTTTAAAGTGCAAAATCCACAAATCAGTTATAATCTGTTTCTTAGTGCCAAAAATCATGTCAGTCATAAACCTTTTTTCAAACTTCCAATTTTTTTTTTTTTTAATTTTCAATGTGCCAAAATTTCACAATAGTTTTCTATAACAAGTTTTTAGTGTCATAATCCACGTCAGTTACAATAATTTTTGAAGTGTCCTAATCCACATCGATATACCGAGGTAATCATTTTTAAAGTGCCAAAATCCATATTAGTTATAATCATTTTTAAATCCATATCAGTTACAATCATTTTTTAAGTGCTAAAATCCACATCAGTTTTATATAGCCATTTTATAAAGTGATGAAATCCAAGTATAAAATCAAGTTGTTTTTTTTTTAAAGTGCCAAAATCCAAATCAGTCATAATCAGTTTTTCTTAGTGACAAAATCCATTCCTTCTGCATAAGTATCCTAATTTGTTATTTCACCAAACCCTTTTTACCAAATGGTAGCAGCAATAAGGTTTTATCATATATAATTTTGTGTCATATTTGAACCAACCACACACCTTTTTTTTTTTATAAACCAATGAAAATTTTATTTGTTGGACAAAATTAGAATTCAAAGACGTATTGAAGCTGTCAATTTACCACATACAGTTAATGTTTAAATCACTTCAAATTTCACAGTATTTTGAAAAAAAATTTAAAAAACTGTTCGAAAATATAAAATATAAAATGTACAATTCATAAAAATAACTAAATATATTTCATCTCTATATCAGAGACATTTCAAAATTGTACTTTCTAAATGTCAGTACAGTCCAATATCGAAAGACTTGATATATGCATGAAGATAAATTGATTGCATCAAGAGTTTCCAGGTGATGGGGGCATATTGATTTAGTATTTACCAGTTGATCTGTAACTTAAACAACTACAACATATAAAGGCTGTCTAAAGTAAATAAATGTTCAACAAACTCATATAATATTCAAATATCTAAAATACACACCAGCCAACTTGAGGAAACTGTTAGAGTTTGCCAATTATTTCATGATTATCTGAAAAGCAACTGATGCTTCTGATAACCACGGATGAGGCCTACTGCTAAATGGTTACTTATTTCTATGATTATTATTTATTTATTTATTCATTTATTTTTAATTTAATTTGTTTATTTTTGTGTTTTTTTTAAATCAAACATAACTGAATTGGAATGTTCAATTTTTTTCACAAGTATTGACAGCATTACATAAGGCTATTTGTTATTTTGCTAGCAGCTTTTTTGTTGTGCTTTCCTTAAGGTCAATTGTTACACCAGAAGTTTTTTAACTTATATTTTTAAAGAGTTCCACAACTTACAAACACTTTAAGGCTTACATCTGTATAATATTTGTTAGTTTTTAGCAAAATAGATTCAAAATTACCTATATAATATTATAATACTAATTTAGTTTCAACAAAACGAGTGAAATACTAAGCCCAAAACTCTATTTTTAAGCAAATCTATCAGTCTTGTTGAAGATTTTAGTTCAAGTGTAACAAGTGTCCTTAAAGAATTTTCTTAACAGTTACATAAGGCCAACTGATTTTTTTTTCACTTTGGCCTCATGTACAGACCATTTTCCACTAGCAATAGAGCATGCAATTTCTAAAATTAAGCTCTGCCTTTTTTACTTGGTGTGCATTTTTTTTTTTTTTTTAAATTTAGATATTTGAATATAAGTGCAACAACAATGAAATCATTGTTACAAATAATACACATATACAACATCTAATTCTAGAAAAATAAATAAAATATGTAAAGCAGAAATATTGGGAAACGGGGTCAAGGTTATGATGCCACCGAGACGCCAACAGGTCTTACCTCCCTGTTCATCCAACATAACCAGTGTCTTGATTCCAGCCTCTTTGCTCTTATTTTAAAAGTCATATAAAAAATCAGTTAAGTGGTACAACATTAAAATTCAAACCTAACGTGCTAAAGAAAATCAGAAATTATACAACTTAAATAAGTCACATTAAACATCGTATAAATAAGAGTCGATAAACTTCTCCACTGGTGATGTCATGGAAATGTCCACCTGATTTGAATTATTGATTTCTAAAATAGCAAAAATTTGTGACAAAATTTGCTATGCAGGGCATTTGGGGGGAAAAATACAAAAAGAATAGCTGTCTTTAACTGGTTATTTCCTGTTAAACAAGAGGCTCTTCCATCAAAAGATATTTTCCCACCTTTATTTTTGGCCAATCAGAAAATGGGCAACTACCAGTACTTAATTTCTGTTATTTGGCTGGTAAAAAGTTCTTAGCGCTTTCATGATCATAAGTCATTTTCAAGAGGCAGCCTGTTGAGTCAAGTGACAAATGAAAAAAAATACATACTGTGATCTGATTAGTCACAAATAACAGGGAAGAATATCAGTTAATGGAAGAGCCTCTTGCTCAATGGAAATCAACAAGTCCAATACAATTTACAATTAGCTGTATGATTTTCTTTGCCAGGAGTAACAAAAGTTCCACCTTAATTTTAGCAGCAAATAATAGTGTGCCAATGACACTAAGATTTTTTTTAAAAGTTTATCTTGCTTGTAATCACGAAAAGAAAGTTTTGTTCTTAAAAATTCTCCTTAAAAACTTGCATATTTCATTATAATTATGTAAAAATTTATCAATTTCATCTTTGATATATATGTAAATATTTCTACTTTAACCATTTACCCTAAAATTCTGTGGTATAACTCTGTATTAGAAACGGATCATACCACTGAATATTTAAGGGTGAAAAAAAAGGGTTGAAATTTTTTAAAATTTCAGATGACATTCCAGCTATTATTGCCATAGCTGTTTTACCCTTACAATTCTATGGTATGACTCAAATGGTATAAGAAACGGATGATAAGGGTGAAATAAGGTTACAACTTTTACAATTCTCAAAATTTCAGATGACATTCCAGCTATTATTGCAATAACCATTTTACCCTTACAATCCTGTGGTATGACTCAAACAGTATAAGAAACGGATCATATCATTGAATATTTAAGGGTAAAGAAGGTTAATATTTTCAAAATTTCAGATGACATTCCAGTTGAGTTTACTATTGTAATATTCTATCTAAGAGTGTTTTCAAACTGAACATTGTGAAAGAAGTGATTTCAAAAACATGCATGTAAGAACTGAAAACTGTGGTATTTTATTTTGTCACGATAAATAACATAAGACACATATTGCTGTTTGTTACACAGCAATGGACAAAAAATAATAATTGTCCTAGTCTAACAGTGATCATGAAAAAAAAAAAAAAACAACAGTGTTTTTTTTTAAAATGTTGTCAGGGTAAGACCTTGGATGCCTTACCCCAACAATGGGAGGAAACTACATACCTCCCTGTTCATCCAACATGACCAGTACAGTTATCCCTTTTTCCTTACTCTTTTGTGAAGAAGTAACACATAAACATGATAAAGCATTATTATTATTATCATCATCATTATTATTATAATTGTTATTTTTATTATTATAAAATTCCTCAATAATCAAGATGCTTGCAATGGGGTTCATGAGCATACCACATGACACTTAATCCATAACCCTTGTGCAGAAAAGGTTTTAAATCACACAATTCAATAGTTTTTAGTAGAATGGTGATATTCTGGAAAATATACAATGTAAAAGCCATTATTCAAAGAAAATGCTACATAAATATATCCCATATACACTTGCAATAATAGTTCTGCCAGAAGGTTACTGGAGTATTATATGGTATGCTTGTTTGAACCTCATTTGAAGTTTACAATGTGTAAACTTCCTTTGACATCATTCAATTGTGACACATATGTTGAGTTCAAAATGCATTGTTTTTTCTGATATTTATTTCTTTATTTCTTTAATTAGTTTTGATCCGTTTCTAAACATCACAAATGTTTTTGTCATTTTCTGGAACAATACCAACTTTAATAATACATAAAATAAAATGTGTTTAGGACCTTGAAAAAAAGAGTTTTGCACATTTTTTGCACACCGGCAATTGTTTTTTGTGCAATATATTTTATTATTATTACTTTTTATTTTTTTAAATCAAGTCTCCCTGTCTCTACTCTGCAAGTGAAAGGTAAGAATATAAAAACAATGTTTAAATTTTTTTTTTACATAAGAATTTGGATGACAAATATAATGATACCAGAAAAATAACAGCTGCAAAATACCTGATTCACTTAAACATGATTATATGAAATGTCTGAATGACGTTAAGACATCAGAGAGCTTAAATCATCAGGTTTTAAATCATTGACAAAATTGAGCTGTTGAACGAAAAATATCAAATATCGACATTAAATCATGATTCTCATCCAAAAATAGAATTTAATTGCAAGATGGTGATACTAAATCTCTAATTAATTTTCTTTTCAATCAGATGACTTGTTTTTTTGTTTTTTCATTTTATTGATCTCTAGAGATAGTTTTCCAATCTTTCAGAAAATTTTTTTCAATAAATCAATAATTCAAAAGAAAAATTTATGGCAAAATGACATGTTCATAAAATAATACAACTTTGTAAAATGAGTCATGATTTTATATTAATTGGTGAAAATTATGAGAGAGAGAGAGAGATCAGTAGCATTTAACATACTAGTATATCACAGAGTTGACTTGTACCAGAAAGACAAGTTAATAGAAATCTCAAGCTCTAGTTGGAATATTCAATAACTTTTAAAATTTGCAAGTAATTTTGGCAATGTCAAATTTGACATCTCTAGAAAACTGAGTAATGGATTATAAATCATTTTAAAATAGACCTCCTACAAGAGTAATATTTAAACAAGAGGCCCAATAGGGCCAGTATCGCTCACCTGGCATACCCTTATTTTGTTCTTTGCTTTTTCTTTTTAAATATATCCAATCAGTAAAATGTAAACAAACTCACTAGCAATATCCTTATTTTCTATTATTTCAAGCCATATTTATCATAAATTTCCTTTCAATTGGCCATTTACTTTCAGAATAAAAAAGACTTAGGCTAAACATAGACCTTATTTGCATGTTACATAATTATTGCAAAAACGAAAAATTTTACAGAAAAACCCTTTGCATATGCTTTATCCCTGACATCTATTTTCTATGTTTTAAATTGCAACAAAATCAGTAAATAAACCTGTAATAGGTTTTTGCTATTAATAGTACAAGTAACCATCTTGGATTTCCGACAGACATGTCAGATACAATTTTGAATCTATACCACCCAAGGACCTTCCACATTCAATTTCCTTTCAATTGGCCATGTACTTTCAGACAAGAAGATTTCAAAGATTTCGGCTACAATAGACCTTACTTGCACATTGCGTAATTATTGCAAAAACGAAAAATTGTACAGAAAAACCCATTATATATGTTTAATTCCTTGAAATCTATTTTCTATGTTTCAAATTTCAACAAAATCGGTACATAAATGAACCTTTAACTGGCCATTTTTAGGTTTTTGCTATCTATAGTAATGGCAGCTATCTTGGATTTCTGACAGACATGTCAGATACAATTTTAAATCCATAACACCCAAGGACCTTCCATACCCAATATCCTTTCAATTGGCCATGTACTTTCAGAGAAGAAGATTTTCAAAGATTTTGGCTAAAAATAGACCTTATTTGGATATTACATAATTATTGCAAAAACGAAAAATTGTACAGAAAAACCTGTTACCGGGTAGATATGTTTAATCCCTCAACACCTACTTTCTATGTTTCAAATTTCAACAAAATCGGTACTTAAATAAACCTGTAATGACCAATTATAGGTTTTTGCTATTTATACCAATGGCAGCCATCTTGGATTTAGGACGGACATGTCAGATATAATTTTTAATCTATAGCAACTAAGGACCTTTCATACCAAATTTAATTTGAATTGGCCTATTGGTTTCAGAGAAGATTAAAGTATGCAGACGCACGGACACACGCTCGCATGCATGCTTTACAAGGCATAAGCACACCCTGGCTTTGCCAGGTGAGCTAAAAAAAATCCATTCATTAATCTAAAATAAAGGCTTAAAAGCAGAGTTAAAAGCCTAGAAACATTCGTGATGTGATAAATTTATTTCAAGTTTAACCAGAGTTAAAATTAGACAAGACTCATGAAGTAGCAGGGTAAATTACGGTTATAATCAATGTTTTGGAGAATCATAATCATGGAATTAGAAGGGTTTTTAAGTAGCTGTACTGAGTGCAGATATAAATAAATAATAGAAAAAGTTCTATTACTGCAGGAACAGCATTTTCAGGCAATCACGAATATCCAACAAGATGTAATCTCAATCTGTTCGCTTTTCAATTAAAAGAAATAAATCTGGTCACTACGATAAAACAGTATTTGTAAAATGATCAATTTTCTACCGAATTATATTTAGAATAAGTCGATCAGTTAGTCATTTCCAATTTGTTGCTTCATTAAATTTTAAAATTAAGCCACAGTTTATCGCAGGGCTGGAGTCGAGGGGAAAAGAGTATACAAATCATGGTTGTCTGAATCAATTTCCTTCATTAAATTTTAAAATTAAGCCATGGTTTGTCACAGTGCCCAAGTCATGGAAATCAAGTTAACAAATCATGGCTGTCTGAATTAATGAACTGCTTTTAACTCTTGAACAAACAAATACATACTTTTACAAGAAGAGCACTTACCAGGTTTGTTTAACAATATGCTCATCTCATGTATCACCGTTGATAATTTAAAACAGTTTTTTTTTTTTCTTTTTAAATTTCTGATAAACAGTTTTAGAGGATTATTCTTGACAAGAATATCTAGACAGTTTCAGAGAGTTTTTTCAAGACAGGAATTCTAAATTAAAAATTTTAAAGAGCCATAACTTCAAGAAAAACTGACAGATCAAGAAAAATGGCAAACAAACTCAAGGTTAATAATATGCAAATTTCCCGTCACTGTTAATACCTTCCATGAAGTTTTGTGAACTTCTGAGAACTAATGCTGACAAGAAATTTATTTGAAAACCTCAAAGAGCCATAATTCAGACAAAAATTCACAGAGAAAGTGAATGGCTAGATTTACATTTCCTCTCAAACCTAAAATGGTAAGATTTTTAGTTCAAGCTATTTTCTATGGTTCTGGTTCAATTATTTTTCAGAACTTTGATTTTAATTAATAATTCATTAACAAAAATTCGAACATAAAGCCAAGGTCTTTTCCACAGGACTCAATTTTTGGAAAGATCACAGATCTTGATTGCCTAAGCAAATTCACATCATTAAATTCAAAAATAAAGTCAGTTTGTTTTAACTCTCAAGTTGAGGAAACCAAGTTCACAATGATCTGGTTCCAGATTTTTTCAGAACTTTGAGTCTAAAATAATAAAGTTTCTAAATTAAGACAATGTTTGTCATAGAGTTCAGATCAAAGAATTACTGCTAAAAAATAATGCTTGTCAAAATCGTTTCCCTTCAATTATCTTTAAAATATGTTAAAAAAAAAAATAAAGCGTTTTGCATCACTCGTCAGGGAGAAAAAAGATCATATAAATCATGATAGTCTGATTCAATTTTATTACATTCAAAAATCAAGCCATGGTTCAACAAAACAAATTGAGTGAGATAACAATTCAGGATAGCCTGAATCCACTGACTTCATTTAACTCTAAAATGAAATTACAGATTGTCAGAACACTTGAGTCGGGGAAACAAATCATGGTTGTCTGAAACATTTTAATCCTATTTGAACACTATTGCCACACTTGGAACAAGGAAACTAAATTCATTGTATCTGAATTAATTTCCTGCAAATCATGATTTTGAATTGATTAAATTCTAAAATGAAGTCACTGTTTCAGCATTTGAGTTAGGGAAATGAGAGGTGACAAAGTGAATCATGTGTGGCTGTAATTAATTATACTTTTCATAAAGACACAGATTATCACAGCATTCAAGTCATGTAAACTGAGTTCAAAAATCATGATTGCCTGAACCAGTTTACTCCATTAAATTCTGAAATTTACTCTATGATCTGTCAAAGTGCTTAAGTAAGAGAAAGATTGTTCACAAATCGTGGTTGCCTTAATAAATTACTTCATTATATTTAAAAATTTAGCCAAAGTTTGTTGCAGGGCTTGGGTAAGAGAAAAAGAAAGAGTTCACAAATTTAGCTCATGATTTTTTCAAAGTCATGTTGAGTCAGAAAAAAAAAATTGAAAAAAAATATGGTTGTCTGTATAAATTCATAATGTTAAATTTCAAAATTTTGCCCGTTTGTTGCAGAATATGAGTCAGGGAAACAAGAGTTTCACAAATCATGGTTGCCTGAATCAATCACTTCATTTTTTTATTGATATTAACCCCCTGATTGTTGCAGCCCTTAAGTCAGGGAAACAAAGAGTTTCTAAATCATGGTTGCCTGAATCAATCACTTCATTTTATATCGATATTAACCCCCAGTTTGTTGCAGCCCTTGAGTCAAGGAAACAGAATTTCACAAATCATGTTTGCCTAAATTAATCTTCATTCAATTCAAAAACTAAACCAATTTTATTGCAGAGTCCGAGACAGGGAAACAAAAGTTTACAAAACAAATTCATCTGAATCAATGTTGTTGTTTTTTCTTTATGACTGTACTTGTTGCCATCATTATCAATTCAAAAGATGTGAAATAATAAATTAATCACAAGCATAAGACATATTGATGATGAGATTTTTATCAATAATGATTTAATGTACACCAATAAAGCTAGCTAACAGACTGTGGATAATCTATACTGGAAACTAACAATCTTCTCTGCTATCTTTATTGTATAATACACAAATCTCATCCATGGAGAACAAAATCTTGCTGTGCTGGCAGGTAATATCAAAAGAGCTATTTGTAAAAAGAACAGCCAAGCGTTCTGAGCACATTCTGAACATCAAAAAAAAAAAAAAAAAAAAAAAAAAAAAAAAAAAAAAAAAAAAAAAAAAAAAATTGAGCTATTAAACTTTAAACTTTAAAGCTGCGTTAAGTTTACCAATTTTCTGAATTTTTTTTTGATTTTCTAAAAATATATTTTTTTAAAAGTAGATATCTTCTAACCACGATCCGTGACATTCATTTGCTAAAATTTCATTTCTTTTAGCTGTAAATAAACGGAATCCTCTGACCGGTTGGTCAGTGTTCTACGATGATAATTATGAGCTTGGAGCATGCGCACGGATGTAGGGAAAAGCCTAGAATCGAAAGTGAAACATGACAGATTGCATTAATTGTCCTTCATTAATATCCAGATGTATTTGAAATGGTGTTATGTATCCCTTACTAAGTCACAAATGACAAATTCAACGAAGTTCTGTGTTTAATTTATCGTATTTCAACATTTTGAAAGTTGTGTTTAAATGACCCGGGTTTTGATGACGTAACCATGTTCTAACATTAGATCCCAAATGCTGCATCTCGCTGGGTAAATACTATAATTTCTGTATTTATTTGAGCTTTTATCGTTGAACCAAATGTAATATTGTTCATTAGGAACATCATTTATTAGATTAACACCGTTTTAATTTTTTCTTTGGAAAACTTAATGCAGCTTTAAAACTTAAAAAAAAAAAAAACAACATCCAACTTAAAAAACTTAATGACAATACTTCGCTTATTCGCTTAATGACAACTTAAAAAACTTAATGACAATACATCGCTTATTTTAGCTCTAAGAATAAAATGTGTAATTGTTTGCCAACTTTGTTTTTAAAATCTTATCAAAGAGTCATTAAGCTATTAAACTGTAACTTTTTAGCCATCAAAAATTTTCAAACTTAAAAGCTTGATGACAATGACATTTATGAACATTTGGAGGGAAAAAACTCCATAAAATTAATACTTGTTCAAGAAAATGCAACTAGGGCACTACTGAATATTATTTTTACAGAATTTTCTTCCCTGATGGGTGCAACAAATTGTCTCTTCTATAAGATACAATTGTTATTAGACATTAGTTATTTCAGAATTTTTTTATTTATTGGTATTGCAACTGAAGGAAGATTGAATCACTAGCTAAAAAAAAAGTTTATTTTCTTTGAAATGGACATCAACTTACAACGATAATTTGATTTCATAAAGATGTTGGCATTAAACCCATTCCCACTAGATACATATTTTCAATTAATCTTAAAGCTAATGAGCTTTGTCAATTTCTTTTTTTTTTTTTTTTTTTTTTTTTTGGCGACTTTTCTAACTTGATAATAATCCATACAGAAAAAATTATTTTCAGAAAATGGCCATCACAGCAAGATTTTTTTTTCCTTTAGAGATACAAAGAATTTATAAGCCTGTATAGTGTAACAATGACTCTCTAGTGTCAGATATCTATTTCTTACCTCTTCACACATCGTAAGCATCCGCCTTGTACTCTCAAGTGACTGAAAAAAAACAAAAATAAATACCATAAACTAACATATATTAACCATTCAAATAATGATTACATTTAACAAGAATTCCATGGATTTAAATGCCTTGCCTAGTTAGTTTTTGATCGAGTAGAAAATACATTAATTTAACATAAACTTTCACATTTTGACACGCCACTGCCTACGACGACAATGGAAAAGTAACACCTAAGTCTTACCTTATGGCAATGCCAAGCTTGACAATAAAATTTCAGGCTAAACAAAGCTCTTCTTTTTAATTTTTGTCCAATAAGGGTAGACTTTCTTCATCCATATAACTTCAATTTACATTATTTTCAAATGTTTCTAGACAATGAAAATACAAAATATAACAGAGTCCACCTCAAGAGAAGGAGGTCATTGGTTTAATTCTCAGCTGAGTTATACATAAGACTTTAAAATCTGAGATACTGCTTCCTTGTATGACACTCAACATAATGAGGGCAGCTAGTATTGACTGGTTCACCCATTGCCAGGATAAAGGACTGGGGGAATGGTATGCTTATCTGCTGCATAATGACTGACTGAAAACTTTACCAAAAATTTGTACAAGTACATGACAGACCATAATACACAATTGTACATCTCACATGTACATGACCTAGGTCTTAGATTTACCCATAGTGATTAACAACCTTACTCTCATCATGAATAGACCACTACGGTAGCTCAGTTGGTAGAGTGCTCACTCCGTAAGTGGAAGAACCCCGGCCGGGTCTGACCCAAGACTTAAAGTGGGTAGCGACTTCTTTCGCCAAGCACTCGGCATTACAAAATGAAAGTCACGGTTCTTTCGGATGGGAACTTAAAATAAACCAGGTCCCATGTCATGGCAGGCATGGCACGAAGAATCCTGCTGTATAATGCCATCAGCGCAATGCACAGGCAAAATTTCTGCACGTTCGCCTTTAGCTGGCGACGTCTCGATATAAGTGAATTATTCTTGACTGGGAAGTTAAACTCCATTACTCAACTCAACTCATTGTGAATAGCTGGAAAAATTACTGATATGACATTAAACAACACTACAACAACAACATTAACAAAATATAAAGTTATTATGTTTGTGTAAAATAAAAACAAGGAAAATGTTTATGTGATGCATGAGTGTGGAAGTGTGTCTGATCTGCATTGTTCAAGTATGCTCTTATGTAGATCTTAAGAGTTCTAGTTCACTTGTCCACAATGTCCCAGATATACACTGCAGACTACTCAGTCCTTGAAACTGGTACAAAGCACACCAATAAAAACCTACATCAAGGAAAATTTTTTCTCACTTGCATTTGAACGGAGTGGACCCCACAACATTAAGACATTGACCTTTAGGATAAAATTTAACACCTTAAATCATTCAGTCATGCAGCCCCTTTTTACCAGTACTGCAACACAATTTGATTACAATAAAGATGTAATTTTCTTAAGAGTCTGGTTCAAATCATTTCAATTCAATCTTTAAGCCATTGGTATTTTTTATCAACACCTGTTGTGTCTCGAGTCTTTGTTACAAGATTGTTTCTAAAGAACTTAATCACTGTCTTCTAAGTTCTATAAGATTAGACATCAATATTTCAGAGAGAAGTCTAGTGTGAAAGGATATATGAAGTCTATGAGATTTCCCACAAGTAAGAAAAAAAAAAATTTTATTTTTTATTTATTGATTTGGACTCTAAAATGACCCATAAATATTCTATTAGGCAAGCTATCTTAAACCTGTGGACTAACATAAAAAAAAAAAACAAAAAAAAAAAAAAAAACAAGGGAATACTAAAAAAAGAAAAAAAAAATTAATGCTCATTTATTTCATAAATATTTCCACAACATTTGGACATCAAAGAACACTCATTTCTTCCATTTATTTTCAAATTATCAGTTTTTTTAAATTATTTAATTTGACCATTTAGATTAAACAAAATGATGTTGTTTATTGGTATTCAAAGCTGTTCACATGGTGAAACATGTGGGTCCTATGGTCTAATCTAGGCATATCGGTAATTGTCTTCCCAATATTTTTTTTTATAATCACATAAAATGGATCAAATAATACAATACAAAATTATACAAATTATACAGAAACAAAGAAAAATGAAATAAATGACCAAAAAACATAGGAAAATTATTTATTGGAGAAAAAAAAACATCATGACCTTTAACAGCTGTTAAACAAACGATTGCATTCTTATTTCGGTAAACTTTTTTTTTTCATAAAATGCAGTGGAATGGAGTAATAGTGTTTTACATCTCAGTTAAGATTCTTTCCCATATATCAGTTTTGGGCAATGGAAGAATTGGCATGCTTGGAGAAAACCAATGACTTTCAGAAAGAGAAAAATCAAACTTTATGCAAGCATTTTACACCTTAGTCAAGACTATTTCCCTTATATCTGGGCAGTCGGTTCTGGGATAGTGGAAGTTACTGGCATGTCTGGAGAAAACCAATGACTTTGTGTTAATGAACAATCAAACTTTCTTCAGCAAAATGGTGTAATGACATTTTACAACTTAGTCAAGACTATTTCCCTTATATCTGGGCAGTCGGTTCTGGGATAGTGGAAGTTACTGGCATGTCTGGAGAAAACAAAGGAACTTTTGTAAATGAACAACCAAACTTCTTCACAAGAAGTTGTGCCTGTGATGGATTCAAACCTATTGTTCGAACATGATGTACAGTGGGCATCTTATGAAATAAAATTTACCCTTAGGGATCACAGTGCCTCTCACCTCCTACACAATAAAACCTGCTATTTAGACCATTTCTATATAAAGATCACCTGTTTATTAAGACCAGTGTTTCAAGATTGACTAATGATAATTTAATAAGAACTTTTTCATGTAATACCACTTGTCTTTAAAATACAAAGGCTCTATGTGTGTGCTTTTTATATACATGTACAAGTTTTACTGTACATGAAAAAGGGTGGACTTCAAGAGCAATTAACAAAATGGCAGCCCTAGACACCCTGGTAAGGAAACATGACAATTTTTTTCATAACGGTTTCTATTGCTTTCTTAATATAATGATTACTTCATTCAATGACCTTTAAGTAACATGCCGTATTCTTTGAATTTATTCATTATTTATTAAAAGCAATCAATTTACCAAGAAATAACATGGTCATTAATTATTGAATGTAGATATGTTCCTTCTAACAACAGTACAGTTTCCGTTCCTATTTTTAAAGACCAAAGGTCTACCCTGTACAGCGAACCTGACTAATCAATACCTCATTATATAACTGTTCATTTTCATGCTTACATCACCGTACTTAAACCTTAACAAACCTCGACTGTCATATGCTCTGAAGGGTGCACTTGAATGATAAGTTAATCCCAATAAAAAGCTTTCTAGCTGCTTCATAAAAGGTCTTAAGATGAAATTCTTTAATGATGTCTGATACTTATAACAAGAAGAAATAATTATCTTTAGGTATACCACAGTAATTCCAGGTAAAAAAAATCTATTTGAGAGTAAAGAAGTATAATGAATGCCTGGAAATAGAATTAAGAAATCCGGTAAGAGAAATTGGCAAGAATTTTTCTCTACATCTTACAGGCATAACTGGTAAGATATGAAATGTTTTTCAGAGATTATAAAATAATGCAAATAATCAGTTT
This sequence comes from Tegillarca granosa, assembly GCA_029721355.1. Lineage (NCBI taxonomy): Eukaryota > Metazoa > Mollusca > Bivalvia > Arcoida > Arcidae > Tegillarca > Tegillarca granosa. The sequence goes on from CM056595.1 coordinate 22,896,028, forward strand.
TCTTAAATAATGTAAAGAAGACATGTATTCCAATATACATGATTGTACAATACAAAATCAGTTGTTGTGTTGGTTGAATGTTGTTTAACGTCATTTTTCAGCTAATCATAATTAAGCATGTTTTTACAAATCTTGCGGAATAATCTTAAAACAATGTGTTTCTGATCTGCATTGAACTAGTGCAAACACAAGGTGCTAATAATGTCACAGATAAACATCACAGACCACTGAGTTCATTACTTGGTACCAAGTCAACCAGTAAAAACTTATGACAAGGAAAACCTTTCTCACTCATGGTCGACCAATGAGATTCTTTGAGTTTGAAGGCTAATAGCGGCTAAACCACTCAGCTACTGCTGCCATGGAAAAGTCAGTTATACAGGATTTAAAACATTTACAATGCTGATTAAAATATATTACATCAACATCTACCGTAATTATTTATCCAACTTTGAGCAAAAAATAAAACAAATGCAGACGTTGCTCTGCCATTTGTCAATTTCAGCAATAATTGGAACTAAACATTCTTTCTCTACACACATCTTACCCATCTCTCTCTCTCTCTCTCTCTCTCTCTCTCTCTTTCTCTCTCTCTATCTCTCAACAATAGCAAAGATAATACATTGTACCAATAATAATTTTCTTAACTTAAAAACAAGATTAACCAAAATTAACTCCTACTCTCAAAATAGAACTTGTTAACAAATATCAAAGGTTTGTTACACATAAATGAACTTATTTTGCTATGTTAGGATGCGTCACAACGGTAGAAACCATCGTTTACAACAACGTACATAGAGAACAAATTTTTCCTACGGCATATTTATCAATCAATGGTCAGAGAGAGAAGTTCGTACAACATGTCAGATTAGCCTTTTTAATTTAATCAGTTAAACAATACCAGACAATGTTCACAACCAATACACAATGCATTAGTAGTGATGTTTGACGCCTAACCATCATAAACTGTCAATATAGTGTATTAAAACGGTACATTTTTATGCTTACTATTACCTAATCAACAAGTTATTGGTTTCATAAACAACTAGCTAGTTCATTAAAACAACTATCAGAGGTCATTGAACCAACCTCATAAATTTTTAACCCAAAAATTTGTATAAGTATTTTTAATTTTTTAAAATTTTTTCAACAATACTAGAACTCTACAAGGTTGCGTTGGGCATAAAGTGTTAAAACATTCCGTGCCCAAGCCAAATCATTTTACCCATACTGTAATAGCAGGGTTTACAATGGCTATTTATAGAATAAGACTATAGCTCTTTTGTAATATTTAGTGTCATTTAGGGATAAAACATACACATTTTACTTAAGAAGTTGTTGTTGTTGTTGTTGTTTTGTTTTGTTTGTTTTGTTTTGTTTTGTTTTGTTTTTTGGATAAAATATTGCATTATCTTGTAACTCATATAGACACAATATAAACTAGCTGACTTTGGCTATAAATTGTCCACAATGACACACAGTAACACAATTCATTTCCGAGTACTTCTTGGACAATATTCATTTGTCTTCAAGAATATTTTGAATCAAAAAAAAAAAATTATCAGTTTATATTCACAAGTATCATTTTTCAAAATACAGAAATATTTTATTTTCATGACATCAGGTGCCAAATACAAGTGAATTATATCAAAATAAAATATTCAAGCAATTTTTGTATCTACCGTAATTATTTTTCCAACTTTGAGCAAAAAAAAAAACAAATGCAGAGGTTGCTCTGCCATTTGTCAATTTCACCAATAATTGCTCATTTTCAAAATTTCTGGCTCCAAAATATTGGTACTTGTGTATTGGCTATTTTTTTGCTCCAAAATTTGGTATATGGCTAATATTTTTGCTCCAAAATTTTCATCAGTTTCATAATGAGCTTTTAGTTTCTAGGGTTAACTTGAACTATCGGTATTTCATTTAAATTTACAGTTGACTAATTTTTTAGCTCATACTTTACAGTTAACCCTGCAAATGTGAAAAATTTGTGATTTACAGTCACAGGATTGATAACATATCAACATTTTATTATTCACCAATGCTAACCAGTTTAACATTTCAAGTCATATTTCTCTAAAGTTTTTCAACTGTGCAGTGAAACCACAACTAAATTTCAAAAAACAATATGATGTTTTAGAAAATAAGTTTATGTCCTTGGAAGACAGGATGTTAGAAATACCAAAATCAGCATCTTCATTCTGCTGGATTCATGTCTATTTCATGTTTAACTTTTGACTTACATCATCCATGACGTCATATTATGTATCTGCCAAGTTTTGCTGTCAACCAAATTTGCTTATCATTACTGGCTTGTTTCTGTAGCATTTTCATAGTCAAAAAGACATTACAAGTTTTGTAAGTCTCACGTTGAAAGTTAATTTTTGATAGACAATTTTGATGTTGTTGTTTCTATAAATAAGTATCTATAGGCATTAAAAAAACCCAAACAAATTAACAGATTTTTTGCTTCCTTTTTTTTCCCCCAGAAGTGATTTCACCTGCAAGCAATCAAAACAAAATTAAAGGACTACACATTCATCTGGTCTCTTGTACATGATATTTAAAGAGACCCAACCAACCATATTTTGGATTGAAAATTGAACTTGCCGTTTGATATTCTTCATTGACACAGGCTACATTGAACCAGTTTATTATTTCAGACCTTGTAATGAGAAGGTGTTTTTTTTCCCCCGAGTTTTATATCCTATAGGACTGGTTCTATCAATATCAGTAATAATGTTCTTTAAGCTATATCAATATTTATTATTTATTTTATAACTTATTTCTACATCACAATAGGTCATCAACCCATTCATTATTTAGTGTGACACTAAGCATCTGTCCTTGTATTAAATCATTTATAGGAAAAAAAAAAAACAGAACAAAGAAACTATAACCAAGAAAGCAGAGTCGTGCAATGCTTTTTTTAAAACTCATAGACTTGCCATTTTTGTAAGGACACAAGAAATGGATTTTACTCCCTATAAGAACCGAGTGGAGTGGAGTAATGCAATTTTATACCTCGGTCAATATTCTTGGACTTACACTGGGGTGGTCAGTTTTGAGACAGTGGAGGAAAACCAGAGTGCCCAGGAAAAATAACCCACCTTAAGAAAGTCAACTACCGGTAGTATCTTAGCATAAGTATCGTTCGAACCAAGCAGCTGATATCTATATATGTGCTTTAAATCATTCTGCCACTGAAGCCCCGCCCCTATAGGAGTGTTTTATATATGTAGTTTTATATATTTTTAATATAATATTATGATAAATATTATAGACCACACTTTTTTAAATGTTTCTGGTCACTTCTGTCTAAATTCATTTTTGACTGTGACATATGGGTATATATACTGTTATGTCAAAAAAAAAAAAAAAATTACCAGTATGCAAAATACTGTAATTTTTTTTTTTTTTTTTTTGCTTTTTTTTTTTTTTTTTTTTTTTTTTTGCAATCTAAGTTAACAACAAAAACAGAAAACAAACTAAAAAGAAACTTCAACAGCAATCTTACCATTACTGCCCCTAGGTTATAGTGACCCTTTTTTTTACTGAAATAAAACTTAGGCAAATTAGTTATTTGTTGCGGTTTTTACTGAATTTTTGAAATCATCAAAGATATGAGTCTAACAGATTAAAACTACTGTTTAATGGTACATTGTACTACTATTAGTAAGGTGAGCTTGATGGTACTAATACTGTAAGCTAAAATATCCAAACGGAACTAAAATCTTACAAAAATATAGCGAAAGTTAAAATTTCTGTAAATTCATTTACAACTGTGGTAACTAGAAAGTAATTTTCTATTAATCATAAGGATAAGCCAATTACTATTATAGAACTTTTATATATATATATATATATATATATATATATATATATATATATATATGTATAAGAGTAGCCATTGGTCATTGATAAATAACCTATGAAAATTTACTGAAGCTACTCAAGATTTTTCAAAGTATGTGTTTTCCATTGAATCAGATTTTAAAATTAAGAGATCTATGATTTTCTAAAATTTATTTTAAAAAACTGCTTGATAATAATAATAATAATAATAATAATAAAAATAATTAATGGACACAAACAACAAACTAAATGACCAATCGCCAGTTACAACATAAATAAGGTTACTGTGACCTTATCTGATCGTCTATAAAAATTCAACCTATCAGACAATATGAAAATATGGTTATAACTATCTGATGGTTTGATGTTTTAATTACTGAACACTTCTGTCTGAATAGAAGCTAAGAAAAGAAGCAGATATGTACTTTTAGACCACTTTAAACAAGACACGTAGCCAGTGTTTGCTCTGGACATGATCACCAATTGCGACTTTTACGAAAAGGTCAGCAATAAAAAAATGATTTTTGTGATTATTTTGCGTCAAAGAACTTTGTGTCAATCCTTTAGAGGATTTTGGAACCAGAATACACAAACTGGCAACAAAATATGGCTCGTGTCAATGTTGTTAACTTAGTGACAAAATATTTGGAGCCAGAGCTAACCCTGCTTAGTTCATAAAGGAATTTCTAAATATAAGGGATATTGAATATAATCTTAACTGTTCCAATTATGTTTTCACCCTTCAGAAGACAACAAGTCTATGTACAGAGTGAACTTTATAGATGTAAATACAAATCAGTATATTTTTATGAGAACTTCACGTTAATGTCAAGCTATTGTATAAAAGACTTGAAAGTTGAAAAAATTAATGTTTATGTTTACAGATTAATGAATAAAACAGCACCAAGAAATTTACAGTATATTTTTGTATTTCACAATACCTGGCAATGGGTTACTAGTGAAAACAAAAACAAAAAAATGATAACAAGTTTAAGAGGTATTCCTTACCTCCATCTTGTCTGTCTGTGATAATATGGCTGAAATAATGCAACTCCAGATTCTTAACAAAATGTATGAAGTTAAATAAATAACCCCAGATTCCCTAACCCTAAAAAAAACCTTTTGCATAGTGTTAGGTCATGACTGGTTAACAATTAGAGGTAAATGACCTGGTCAATGTTATTTCAATTGAATCATAGTTAGTGTCACCCGCTCACATGACATTGCAAAATTTTATACCTTTGCAACAAAAGGTTTAGTCTTTTTTGGTCTGATCTGAAGGATATGAATTTGTACAACTCATTTCAAAATGCCTTGTCCTTCAAGGGCACAAAGGGCAAGTCCAAATCTGATTCAACTTGCCCTCTTAAATTTTTATTTGCCCTAAAGTTTTCCTTCAAAAAGACAAACCTTGCTATAATATCGGTTAGGTTGCCATTATAAACTTACAGTGTAGCAAATGTACTACTGAAGATAAATGATGGGCACTTTTGATTGGACAGTGACATGGTCTTAGCCAATCATATATTGGCTTATAGACAGAAAAGAATAGCATCAAGAGTCTTGGCTCTTATTTCTTCATGGAGTTTCTGCCACCATCGGATGCACCACTGTATAAAATGGAAAGATCAAACTTTTGGTTGACTGTTGAGAAAATTAATGTGTCTGATTTCTAAATTGTCTGAATTTAAAATATTACTTTGGAAAAAAAAAAAAAAAAAAAAAAAAAAAAAAAAAAAAAATATATATATATATATATATATATATATATATATATATATATATATATATATATATATATATATTGTTCCAATGGATAGTCTTATTGGTTTTTATATACAGTCTTTCATTATAAAAAAATAGCAAGAAAAAAGAGAAATTACAGAAATACTAATGTCTTTACACCAAGGAAATCTCTAAGCAAGTAGCGATTTGAAACGCATAAAGGACTCAGAGCTCCATGAATATAATAAGATTTATCTATGTCTGAGGTCATGTTAACTTCTTTCTAACTGAATCAAGCTAAATATAGGGAAGAAAAAAAAAAGAAATGATTAAAGCAATGGCACAAACAAAATTAAGATAGCCAAAAACAGTAATAAATTGAAGTTTTACATTACCCAGAAGCTATAAATAAAATGCAGAGTATGGAGAAAAAGTGATATTAATGTCAATAGTTTCACTTCAGTCAGATAGCTATTTATACCAAATCTATATTTATATATGTATATATATATCTCCTAAATAAGGCTTTTTCTCCAAGAACTCATATCAGTAAGCATTTTATATATAAACTTTTCAGTTTGCTGACAATTTATCTTTTAGTGTACTATTATTAGCATGCTGAGCAAACGAAAAAAAAGTATTGAGCCAGACACAAAATCAAGTCACTCTTTTAGCTAATTGATATTTGTAATCTCTGAATGTAAGTTCAATTATGAACAAATAGATATGAGATAAGGTCAAGAAAACCGTGTCATCTATTGTATGGTTTTAATTGGGGGAACACCAGAATATATATTGATTTCTTTATCCTCTTGTTTCTTTGTTCTTTAACTATATCAATTAAATATTTGCTGAACACATCTGATTCCAGGGACAATGTTGTCTCTAGGCAGTCTATACAATATATATATATATATATATATATATATATATATATATATATATATATATATATATATATATATATATAGGTTCAAAAATGAATTTGATATTATAAGCAACACAAATACAGATACACTTATATATATGTATATATTCAATACAATAAACAACACAGATACAGAAGAAGAGAGTTAATTGGACATGTAACTAACATCAAACAAACCTCTAAGGCCTAAGAAAATGCCGAGTTGGTTGGTTGTTTTAAGTTGCATCATGATTATTTTAATTCTCTTTCCAACATGACTTTTTTTTCCTTTTAAATCTCAAAAGATTCATCTAATCACTAGTTCCAAAGGTGCGAGATTTTGTTTAAGAATTTCTGATCTGATCTGCTTTGTAATAATGTACACTTATGGTGACTATGGTTACTAGAGCACTGGTACAATTGCTCACAATGTTGCAGATCAACACCACAGAACACTCAAGTCCATTATACTTGGTACCAAGGCAACAAGTAAAGACCTATCTAAAGAAAAAAATCCTTCTCACTTATCTCTGATTGGGGTCAAACCTATCTCTGATTGGGGTCAAACTTACAGCAAGAAGACATCATAAGGGGCTGAAGGCTAAAGCCTTAACCACTTAACCATCAAAGCCACTTTGCTGAAAAGAATGTCTCAAGACCAAAACACTGCACTGATACACACAACTATGCCAATATGAATATTTATGACCATAAAATAAATACAAACATCATATAGGAAGCTACGATCATGTTGTCCTTAAAAAGAAAACGAAACACAAATATCATACCATAATGAGGTTGAGTGGTAAAGAAGAGTATCTAAGGCTGTGACCATATAAGGTATAATAATGAATTCAATATGCTAACAAGAAGAAAATAACTATTAAATTACCCAGTAAAATTTATCATTGCCAGACTGGATAGAAACAACCATTTTGCAAACAAAACCTACTTAAAGACAAACATTTGAAACAAAAAATATTTATAGAGCTGTCCTTTAAAACAAATACAAAATTCAAACAGAGGAATGAGACCATGTGCTTAGGGAGAGTAAGCATTTACTGATTTTACCTTGTATACGGTAGTTTAATACATTATTTATTAATCCAAAAGGATGCATTTTATACTGTTCATTTTTCTGGGAATGTTTTAAATACAGTTAAAAATTTGTTTTCCATTTCTCTGTCAATTATGCAAAGGAATGAGTAATGTTATATGTTAAACTTTTTGGAAGATACTCCCAAAACAAAAATTTTGACCTGATAACCTTGACCTTTGACCTTCTTTGATTTCCTTCTAGAACATAAGTTCTACCATGTCTGAAAAACACCCATACAAAAACAATATGCTTTATAACAATCCAACACAGAATGTCCAATATTAAGTTGTCTATGGCATATGATGTGTAACAGGCATGTTAAACTATACAGTTATATGCTTCTACAAGACTTATATTGGCATCACATCCGTATTAACTACTGCCATTAGTGACCAGTTAGGTTCTGATAAGTCTTTTAACCATGACACTGGTAAATAATATTATCAATCAATGGCCATTCTGTGGCAGACATGATCAATTTTTGTCTGTATACAAAGGGAATGTGACACCCTCATAAGATTGAACAGAGAAATCAGGACAAGTCTTCCTATAGATCATCAGCATTCATAGCAGTCTTTACATATGCTCAAATAACTGTTTTCTTTTTGAGAAAAAAGTCAGCTTGAAATCTTCACAAGCTCAAATATCTGTTTTCTTAAATATAAGTTTATTTTTAGAAAACTGGAGTTATTGCATTCTTAAGTCATTCACTTACAAAATGAACAATATTTCTAACAAGAGCTCTTAACACTAATCTGAAGGAGATATGTCTAACACATCACGGAGGTATATGATAGATATTTTTCAAAAATTAATAAGACTTCCTTAAGCTTTTCTTTGTGAGGACCAACAGCCAAAAAATCTATGATTAAATATTACTTGTTTCCTACAGATGCTTTGTTTAAAACTTTGTTTAAAACTAAAAGTCAAGATAGTGTATGTCTACTGAGAGATGATTTAAAGGGGAACTATACAGTATCAAGTATTTGCTTGTTGCAGGTATGTATTTTTTCAGGCACTCCAATTTTCTCTACCATCCCAAAGTAGAACACCTTGGTATAAGTGAAAGAATCTTGACTGGGACATGAAACTAAATTACTCCTCTCCATTCCATACTCTACAATATTTTGATTTGAGGCACAGCTAAGATTTGTGTAAATTAAAAAAGTATATGGATGATACATCTTAAATTTCTAGGATCACTTTTCCCCATTTGAGGCCCCATAGCCAAGATTTATACAAACTAAAAACTATTTGTCCTAAGAATAATGTGTGTACAACACAGATATCTGAGATTTGAACTTGTTCCTCCACAAAACTGATTTTTATAAAATTTCTAGGGATCTCACTGTAGTCAACATTTTTTGCGATTTTAAAACTTCTTTTCAAAAGGTATCTACATTTTAAATATCCAAGGTCTTGATATTATACTTTTATCAATTATAATTTTTATATAATTTATGTTGTTTGCTCTCGTTTCCCCATTGGGAGCTCCCCTGACATTTAAATTATCCAGTGTCTAGCTTTTGTACTATTGTACTTTACTCAGTTCTGTTTGTTAAGTAATTTATAAGAACTGCTTTAGTTTCCCCATAAGAACCCAAAAGCTAATATTTTATGAAAATTAAATACTACATGTCCAAAGGATGTTATATCTAAATTATCCAATCTATAACACCTGTAAGTTCAGTAAGAAGAATAATGTATAATTTATACGGACCACTCAAGCTATTGTTCAGATAATATTTTATATGTATAATGTATAATTTATTGAAATTTACAAGTCTCCCCTTTTGGGTCCCCACAGCTAAGATTTGTGAAAATAAAATAATTTTTATCCTTAGAATACTTTTACTAAGCTAAATCTATTGTATGCAAGAAAACTTTTGTTGTAATTTATAGGCCTGGTACTAATACTTTCCACTTTTTGAGACTCCACTGACAAGATTTGCAAATAAAATCAAATTTATTAGAGAACCTTTTAAAATGCCCACTATATTTTGAAGGTACATGGAATCAAGGGGACAAAGCCCCTTTCAGCCCTGCTAGGGACCCAAATTTCATGATCCCTTGCAAAGAAATTATTTTACCAAGTATCATCATATTTTACCCAGTAAAGGCATGTATATTGAAAAACATGTTTTGTTTTTTTTCTTTTAAAAATTCAGTTTAAGATCAGTTTACAATCTATTTTTCCTATAAATTTCTACAATGACATATTACAATCATGTCTGCATTCTTCTAACAGCACTTTGTATAATTTTATGGTATTCTGTTAAACATTAAAAGCCAAAACACACAGCATTTTATTACTCCACCTTGTATTTTTAAAACCATCTATTTTTGTTTAGAATTGTTCCCAAAAGATTCTTAAAACAGAATTTCATTAAAGATTTTCTGTTAAAGTGACTTAAAGCCTTGTAACTATATTCCTGATCGAATATGAGATTAAAGCTATTGTATATATCATTTTCCACCTGCCATCATATATGCACTCAATCATTTCTAAGTCACAAGCTTAAGTGTATCTTAGCATTTCAGGTTACAAGTCTTTAAAGAAACAAATGCATTAGATCAAGTCACCATGACATTTTTTCATCCTTGACAATTACTTGTTTTTTTTTACTTTCCATCTGTAGCTAATCTGGAATCTAACAAATAATATACAATTAGTGTAACAAAAGAAAACTAGAAATTTGGTAAGTACACGTACTATGTACATAAATGTTCAAGCTGTTATCCCATTTAGCTAAAACTCTCTCTCTGTATTTTTTTTTTTTAAATATTTTTTAGAACTATTTAGCCACACTTTGATGTGTACATGCTCTTTTTATATATTTATTTATTTTATTTATTTATTTTTTTTTTTTAATTTTGTTGTTGTTGTTGTTGTTGGTTTGTTTTTGTTTGCTCTGGTTACTGCTCTTTTTATATATTTATTTATTTTTTTATTTGTTTATTTTTTTTTTAATTTTGTTGTTGTTGTTGTTGTTCGTTTGTTCTTGTTTGCTCTGGTTACTGCTAATTACATTTTTTTCCCAATTTGAAAATTTTATTGTTTTACTTTACTATGCATCCAAGGAAAACAAACTCTTGACTGCATTCACTTTAGATAAAAGTATTTGACACAATACATGTTACATGAGTAAATGGGAGACAAAATTTTATTTTGGCCTCTAGCATCAAGTCACATCCATATAATTGAAATGTCATTGTAATTTCCCTACTGCATCCCAAACTCTACCCTGCAAACTGAAATCTGTATGGTATACATCCAGGTAATTATAATTCGAAATGAGCACAACCTTCCTACTAATTACCAGCATACCATAAAGGTTAATTAATGAAGAGTGTTTAATTAGCCCAAGTTATGTACTAGCTGTCTACTAAGATATTACATGGATGAAAGATTTCTTATTACCATATCTCTATTAATTTTGTCACAAGGGAACACTGAAAACGAAATCCATTCATTACATGTATTGATTACGGTAACTTACAAACCACTGATTTAAATTCAATTTCAAGACAAGGGAACTAATTAAAATTGAATTATGAAGTTTTGATTAAAGAATAAAAAATGGTATGTCCTTGTCAACATCTGCAGTGCTTTACTGTTGTTTGTGCAAATACAAAATTTAGGTCTCAATATCAATCAGAAAATTTTGGTTTTTTTAGCAATATTTCACTACATTTTGCAGTAAAAATCTGTCTTCTAATTAATAAAGTTTGATGTTTCTTATGTAAAATGTGTCTTCCATTTTTTTTTTTTAAATTTGAAACATTTCAAAAATATTTTTAAAAAATTTAAATAATCTAACTTTTAGATATTGCAAGATCTAAAGTAAAAACTAAAATATAAAACAACGATTATTGAAAATTTTTCACAAAAAAAAAAAAAAAAAAAAAAAAAAAAAAAAAAAAAAAAAAAAAAACCACCCAAACATCAACAACATGAAAGATTTCCATGCCTTACTTTTGTTTTTCAAAATCACATTTATCAATAACTATGTGGTACCATTCATGGGTCTGACATAATATCTTCACAAGCTATCATAAAAAAAAAAAACAAATGGTGATATATTGCACCATAATGTGATTACCTGTAGTAGTATTGTTGGGTGTCATAAATAAGTAAAAATCAAGCAACATTAACATCATCATAAAACAACTTATTACTGTATAGTTACCTACATTAGATTCTTTCAATTATCTATCTTTCAAAAAAAAAAAAAAAAAAAAAGCAAGGGTCTGAGAGTAAGAACTAGAAAGAAAAACAACAAGGAATAAGGTACAGAAAAAAAGCAAGAAGAAAGACTTTGACAGCCTTTTCATCTAAATAAGAAGGAGCCAAAGAGATTAAGTCATTCAAGAGATGTTCTTCAAATACCATCACGATGTACATGCTCTTTTAAGTAAAAATCATAAAACAACTAATTACTGTATAGTTTCCTACAGTAGATTCTTTCAGCTAAAATAAAAGCAGGGTTTGAGAGTTAGAACTAAAAAGATGAACTAAAAAGATGAACAAGAAGAAATAAGGAACAGAAAAAGCAAGAAGAAAGACTTTCTTGACAGCCTTTTTATATGTATAACCAAGGAAATAAAGTCAAATAAGTGACGTTCTTCAAATACCATTACAATTTTATGATTGTTCCTATGGTATCCGAGAAATTGTTCAGATTTATACACTTACAAAAGACCATAATCAAGTTATTTCTTTAAGTCTTATGAACAAAATTACACTCTTTCTCAGATGATTTCAGATGATTACACTACAAATTAAACCTTAAACTTCAGGCCTAAATACGGTAACATAATTACCATGCTTGATTACAGAACAGACATTAATGTTACTTTAAGAAAACATTTTGATTCCAGACCAGAGAAATACATAACTTAGTTATTCAATACAATAAATGTAAAACATTCTATTTGAAGTTGCAAATAAAGACTTGAAATTCAAATAAATATATTCATGGTCAATAGCTTAATTATAAATATTTAAAAATCTGCTCTTGGAAAAATTTAAAACCTGCTTTCTTCACAATCAATACAAGTGTGAAAAATAAATAAAATCAATATGGAGGACAATTTCTATGCTGTTGTTAAATAAATACAACTTAAACAGGATAAAAAAAAAGATAAATATTTATAAATATTAATATATATATTACTTCTTGTGTTGCATTGTCGATGGCTACTTTGAGATTGTTTGCCTCACTGTCTTCCACCTGTCCTTCCGTCTCCGAGGCCACCTTCCCATTTTCCGTTTCATGGCTCATGTAGATGATATTGTTATCACTAATATGATATAATTGTCACACAAGTTGATAAGATAATTTTCCTAATGATATCACTACTTCTACTACATCAGGGTAGAATTGTGACAATTACAAAATGTCAGTAATAGTGACAATGACGAATCACGAAGCATAATATGTTTAGTAAAAAAGACTCCAACTCCTGCAGTGTAGACTGATTGCTTTCTCTTATATGTCAATGTTATGAGGTGTGTGTGTGTGTATATGTACACAACCAATCCGTAATGATTTATCTTTTATTCTGGCCAGCACTACCGTGATATATTAACAAGGAGTTGAATAAAAGCCATAAAAGGCCCTTCTACATATTTGATGCAGCTTCTAGAAAAATGCTACACATGTTAGACAAGCATTGGTAATAACACAGGAATTTCCCTTTCTCCACCCATAGCTTCGACAGTTGTAAGTATCGTTATGATCGAGAAACACTATCCACAAGAGACCTTATATTCATCACTTATTGATCTTGATTATTATCCACTATACAAGACATGCTACACCATTGTTTCAAACCAATCAGAATGTACCTAAACAACCACTTATTTATGGATTAGAAACACACCAATTTCCCATGTAATATGACTGGTTACTGTCATCTAAGTAAATAAAACATCAAAATAAAACATCAATACCGCAGCCTACCGAAAATAAGTTTTTAATGCATTTTTTTAGTTGAAAGTCAAGTCAAATTCAGCTTCCTAAATTACTCCTTTATTATAGAAGCAATAAAATCTATTCCTGGAGAAAGTTTTTTTCAGCTTTTATTACCTAGAATATCTTTTTTATATGCTAAAGAAACTATGTGAATTTCATGTTTTAGATAAGAAGAATTAATGTTGGCAATTACTTCTGTATTAACACATTACCCAAAAGCAGACTTGTAGTTAGTTACATACACAAATACATTAATTCAAACAAGTTTATTTAGACAATACATAAATGAGTGTGTTATTTTATTATTATTATTACATGTATTATTATAATTATCATTATTATTATTATTTTGTTAGTAAAATAATACATGTATATATAATTATATAAGGTCTGTTTTTTTTTTTTTTTTTTTTTTTGTTTTTTTTTTTTGTTTATTAGATTGATTGAATGATTTAATGGGGTTTTACTGTCCCAGTCATGAATTTTTCATTCATATTGAGACATCACCAGATATAGGTGAATTGATAGAAATTTTGACCTTTGCAGTGTGCTTAGCCCAATGTGCAGGGAGGGTTAAATTTTAACGTGCCACACCTGCCTTGACATGAGGCATTAGTTTTTAAGGTCTCAGACGAAGAACCACTTTGTTTATTAGAGAACTTAGGTGTAAAACTTTGTTTATGGTGGCTTTCAACCATTATTTCTTTTTTCATTCAAAACATTTTTCTGAATTTGTAATTTTTACTGATTTTTTTTACTTTTATTTCATTTTTTTGTTAAAATTCCCTGAAAAATATATGTTTATGAAACAAAGGTATAAAAAAATGTGGGTAAGAATGTGTTAACATTCTTGTTTTGTGACTGTTATTAATTTACCGGGTATGTCCTTTGTTATTTTTGCTGCAAAAAAACATTAACTATTTTACTATTAATGATGTCACGCTATTGTTTTTTATTTGTTTTTTTAAATTACGTCATCATATTTGGTTTGTTTATGAATTTCATTTGTCTGGACAAAAGTCAACCATCAAAACAGGTCTTTTACCGATGGAGAATAAATAAATTTTTTTGGTATGAAAACTTTAACTTATTTTTTCTATTTTTTGATTTGCATGATTTGCTGTAAAGTTTTATTTCCTTGCCTTCAACTATTGTATTTTTTCAGTTATTGTGTTTTCTTTTATTCATTTTGTGCTTTCAGAGAATTGTCTGGAATAAGATTTTTATATAAAGACTACTAAATCTCAAAATCACATGAAACATTCTCAATTATAATTTGTCTACCGGAAAGAACTACAATGTGTATTTCATTATTTTTAGTTTTCACATCTACTAACATAGCTAGGATATAACACAAAAAATATAAAACAGAAACAGAATGGAAATACTTAGGATAAGAAATTAATTGACAATAAAATTAGATAAAGGATGAAAAAGAAAGATCTCATATATATATATATAGCAAATAAGTATCATTTTGTTAAGAAGCAAATAAAATTTCATGATAAACAAATTGAAAAGAATAAAAAGCTGAATGTTCTAAACAACAAAAACCACATCGGACTCAAGAAGTATCATGGGACCACCATCCTTAAGAAATCCTGTCATAGCCACTTTGAAAGTATCTTGAGACTACAAAATCTTCAGTATTGTTGTCATAGCCACTACGAAAGTCTCATGGGACCATGAGCTAAATAAATCCTGCCATAGAAAATTTGGAAGTATCTTAGCATGACAGTCATTATGAATTCTGTCAAAGCCATTGTTCAAAGTACTGTGGGACCTATGATCATCTACAGTAATCTTGTCATGGTCACTAACACAGTCACAGATATACTAAAGGTTCAACTGATGGTTCATCAGCAAGGAGGGATGACATCATTATAATAAGTTATCCAATGTAAAGCAGTATTGAACCAGTGGACATTTAAATATACCGGTAGTCAAATTTAAATCAACACAATAAGTGACCAATTCTATAACTAAAAGTAGAGTACATATCAATGTCAGGTGTTCCTGTTCATGTTTTGCAGCGATGAAGTATCAGCATTTATGGTGGCATGTATGTACATGTCGTTCTTGTGAATTTCAAAGTTCTGAAAATTTTGGACCTAAAGAGAACAAGTCCAAGATACCGGTAAGTCTTATAAGCCTTTTATCATACCTTTATAAATTACCATCTAAATAAATTAATACAATAATTACTCAAGTATTTGGAATGATCAGAGGGAAAAAATGTTGACAAATAATTCTTTTTCAATGCTTGATGTCTCCGTCGACATTGCAATTACTTATGATGTCACATTTCATGCATTTCTCTATCAACTCCTTTCAGGTGTATTGACATGAGAGGTAAAATTTCATGTCCAAACAATCAAATAGTTGGATAATAAATTCATAATATTCATAGCATTTTGAATTGTAAATAATGAGAAAAGATAATCATTTGTTGACTGAGTTTAAGGTCAACACAGTGTTATTTTGTACCATGTAACCAATATTACACATGTTGACCTTAATACTCAGTGAACGATTGCATGTTGTTTGTAGCTATTTTATTGGTCTTGTCACTATTAACCAACAACAGAAAATCTGGCTTAATCAGGAAAATAAGTGGTTTTCTTCAGACACACCTGTTTTCTTCACCATACCTGAATTGACCACCTTGATATGATTAAAAGAATCTCCACTAGGGGTGTTAAACTCAATTACCAGCACTCCATATGAGACTAAACTAAATTAAAGTAAGGAAATATTTTTATCAGACTTATCAAAACAGTTTATTTTTAACTATTTCATCAGACAGATTAAAAAGCTTTTTGCGATAAAAATATTAGTTTTTTTAAAAAAATTGACTAAAACATATTTTTGTAATGAGCTTCTTAGAATTTCTACATAAATGCGTAGGTTTGTTTAGAAATCTATAAGAGATATCCGTTATAGGCAATTAACTATACAACTTCTTTTTTCACAAAGCCTTGTTGTATAGCCTCGAAGGGCATTATTAGGATTTGGTTTTTAATCTTATTGTTTTATCAATTAGCCATGAGCAAACTCATTAATAACACATAAAAACAATCTGATTTATTTAACATCAATCAATAAACATGTACAATGTCTATCACGCTGTGTTACAAAATACCAGTACACAAATTGGCGCATCATGCAGTGGTCCAGCAGGTAATAACCAATAAAATTCTGAACAGTGCTAAATATGCAAATTAACTAGCTAAGACTACTTTAACTGTATTCCATGTTTTATTGATAATTAAACTGTAAGTTACGATGTTTGATACTGAAGTATTAGATCAATTTTTGAAACGTCAATGGCAACAATTTGTACCTATCGATTAAAGGTCAAGGTCACCAGGTCAAAACTCTAGTGCTAATAACATGGTCTCACCAAAACCATGACAAATATTTCGAATTAACAAGCAATTATTAGTAAATAAGAGAATACAAATTGTTTACTGTTACAATGTGTAAAGACCAACACACAGTCATACCAGCAAAAGGGCTCTGATTATTTGAGATATTGACACTTAGTTTCTAAAAGAAAAAGGGCTAGTTTTCAATTCTAAATGCTGATCTAGGCACTTAGTAAAACATAAAAAAGATGAGATAAATGATAAATGTGTTTATGATAAGGGGCAGAACTGTGAAAAGGGATGAATGTGTTTAGGGTTATGAGCAGAAATGTGCGAATAGTGAATGTGCTTATGGTAAGGAGTAGAAATGGAATAAGCAATGAATGTGCTTATGGTGAGGAGGTGAGATGTGATAAATGTGCTTAAGGTAATAAACAGAAATGTGAAAAGGGATATATGTTCTTATAGAAAGGAGCAGAAATGTGAAAAAGAGATGAATATGCTTGGGGCAGAAACTATGAAAGTATTTATGGCAATGAGCAGATATGTGAAAAGGGATGAATCTGCTTATGGTAATGAGCAGCAATGTGAAAGGGGACGAATGTGCCTATGGTAATAAGCAAAAATGTGAAAAGGGATGGATGTGCTTATGGTAAGGTGCAGAAATGTGATAAGCAATGAATATGCTTATGGTAAGGAGCATACATGTGATAAGCAATGAATATGCTTATGGTATGGAGCAGAAATGTGAAAAGGGATGAATGTGCTTATGGTAAGGAGCAGAAATGTGATAAGCAATGGATATGCTTATGGTATGGAGCAGAGATGTGATAAGCAATGGATATGCTTGATGGTATGGAGCAGATATGTGATAAGCAATGAATGTGCTTATGGTAATGAGCAGAAATGTGAAAAGAGATGGATGTGCCTATAGTAAGGAGCAGAAATGTGAAAAGGGATGAATGTGCTTATGGTAAGGAGCAGAAATGTGATAAGCAATGAATATGCTTATGGTAAGGAGCAGACATGTGATAAGCAATGAAAGTGCTTATGGTAAGGAGCAGAAATGTGATAAGTGATGAATGTGCTTATGGTAAGGAGCAGAGATGTGATAAGCAATGGATATGCTTGATGGTATGGAGCAGATATGTGATAAGCAATGAATGTGCTTATGGTAATGAGCAGAAATGTGAAAAGAGATGGATGTGCCTATAGTAAGGAGCAGAAATGTGAAAAGGGATGAATGTGCTTATGGTAAGGAGCAGAAATGTGATAAGCAATGAATATGCTTATGGTAAGGAGCAGACATGTGATAAGCAATGAAAGTGCTTATGGTAAGGAGCAGAAATGTGATAAGTGATGAATGTGCTTATGGTAAGGAGCAGAGATGTGATAAGCAATGGATATGCTTGATGGTATGGAGCAGATATGTGATAAGCAATGAATGTGCTTATGGTAATGAGCAGAAATGTGAAAAGAGATGGATGTGCCTATAGTAAGGAGCAGAAATGTGAAAAGGGATGAATGTGCTTATGGTAAGGAGCAGAAATGTGATAAGCAATGAATATGCTTATGGTAAGGAGCAGACATGTGATAAGCAATGAAAGTGCTTATGGTAAGGAGCAGAAATGTGATAAGTGATGAATGTGCTTATGGTAAGGAGCAAAGAAGTGATAAGTGATTAATGGGGCAGAAATATGAAAGTATTTACGGTAATGAGCGGAAATGTGGAAAGGGATGAATATGCTTTTGACAATGAGCAGAAACGTGAAAAAGGATGAATGTGCCTATGGTATTGATCAAAGATGTGATAAGTGCTTTAAGCAATACACACAGACATGTGACGAGTGACTTTTTTCTTTCTCGATTCATTTACATTTTTAATAAAAAGGGACATTTGAAAGGAATGCTGAATTTTATTTTAACCAGTATTGATTTATTTGTTATAAGTTTTGTTATCAATAATATGATACATTGATCTGTCAAAGTGTGACACATCATAATTCATTGTATTTAACTCACTTGGTTTTATATTAAACCATACTTGAGTAATTTAGATTTTTTTTCTTTCTATGTGTTGATTCCAAAAATTACTGGCAGACTTGCAGCAAGCATACATCAAGATAAATTAATCGAAACCTGCTTTATGAATGTTACATTATGACTGATGACATCTTTAAGATGCATCTAATACTTCACATCTCAGCGACAACAAAAAAAAAATCACTCTTTTTCAAAAACAGAAATTTCATATCAGCAATCATTAGTGTAGCCATAGCAACTCAAATTACTAGATAGATTTTAATCTTTTAATAATGCAGCATAAAAAAAAACATCTGAAGCTTGAAGCAACATTAATTTGTACAGATTTGACATTTTTACCATGCCTTTAAGTTAATGATGTTATATAATACACTAGATCTATTCTGATCTGCAAAGGTTTTTAAATTCAAAATTAATGACAATTAAATTACTTGTCAGAGATCTTTAGAAAGTGAAAGTAACATGGAGTGAAAAAAAATTCTGTGTTTAAAACCCTGGAGATAACTTTGTTTACCCTGGTTGCCATGACAAACGATAAGAAAAATCTATTTATAGCTGAAAGACGAGTTCTTGACAATAGCCGATGCAATAAAAAAAACTAAATAAAATAATTTTAAAAATTATGAAAATAAACAAAGCAAAAAGAAGAGTTATGGTTTTTAACACCCCCAGTCAAGATCCTTTCTATTATATTAAGGTTGTCAGTTCTGGGATAGTGGAGAAAACTTAAGTACCTAAAAAAAAAACAACAGATTTTTGGCAAGCCAAGTGACAAATTTCTTATAAAAGAAACAGTCTTAAGTGGGATTCAAAATATCAAACTAGGTTACACAAATGTGTGAAAATACAAATTTGCAAATAATAAAAGTGTGCTTTTCACAAAAGTAAACTGATATGAAAATCCCCCTTCTCTCTCTCTCTCTATATCTATCTATCTATCTATCTATCTATCTATCTATCTATCTATATATATCTATATATATATTCAGTATTTTGTTTTAGCCCATCTGCTTGTTCATAGAAAAACAACCAATTTTGGATTACGATTTAGTCATATTTTTAAGAAACAGAGATTTAATGCTATCGTTTTGTTAAAACTATTCTGACATTAGTGTTTGCGTAATACTGTTTATGTTCACACATTTTATCACAAAGGATTTAACGTTGCAGAACAGCAAATATAAATCTAGTTCTACAGTAACGCAAAAACTTCAGTCTGGAATCATTCTGGGATTTTAAAATGAATTATGAAAAGGCGGATATAATCCGGTAACAATAATCAACTGAACAGGATCAAGATTTGCGATAAATCTACTGTATTATTTGACAGCATTAAGAGATGTCAGTATCATAGAGTCTATGACGTTCACATGGCTAGTCGAGACAGTGATAATACAATACATTTTTGTATACTGAGTTCGAAAGTTTACTGACAAAGCTGCTCCCAAAGGAAATTCATATTTTTGTTTTTCATGCTACTAAATAAGACTTCATCTAGTTGTGCATAATTTCTCATTTGAGCATGTATCAGCTGATAAAGGTTAAATCCAAAGGTTTGAATTATTGATAACGCAGGCTAATAGATTTCATCTAAAACATATCAGCACAAGTATATGACTCTCTGACATACACTGCTGATCAAACAAATATTAAATAATCAACTGCATGGTGCTAAGTGAACATCAATTCATCAAACAATTCCCTTCTGAATGTAATTAACAATTTTATTGATGAACTGTAACTGCACCTAAAAATCTATTCTGTGTGCATTACTAGTTTTATCAAACTAGGAAGAAATGTAGTTGATTATTTGCTTTTTAACTAAAAGCCAAGATTCAACCCTAATCCACTGCTGGAAGAAAGGTTTTCCTTGCCCTAGATCTCTACTGATTCACTTACTTAGTTAAGTGGACTGAATGGTCTGTGAAGTTTACCTATAAATAAATGTAATATTATGAGCAAGTAAACAAGTTTTCAAACCCTCTATATTTTCAGACACCCTAATTTTGAAATTTCAATATTTTTCCAATTTCCTCTAATTCCAGTTATATTATGAACAAGTAAACAAGTTTTCAAACCCTCTATATTTTCAGACACCCTAATTTTGAAATTTCAATATTTTTCCAATTTCCTCTAATTCCAGTAATATTATGAGCAAGTAAACAAGTTTTCAAACCCTTTATATTTTCAGACACCCTAATTTCGAAATTTCAATATTTTTCAAATTTCCTCTAATACCAGATAGCAATTTTTGGCCTCTTAAACAAGACAAGATTTTACTGGAATTCACCTGCAACAAGTGATACCGAGTGCTTGTAATTAAGATTGAACAAAATTAAGAAAATAAGATCTGTGTGATATCACTGTTGATAGCGTCTTCGAATACCAGGGAGTGGAGTGGAGTGGAGTAATGGTGTTTTACACCCCAGTCAAGATTCTTTCACATATTTCGAGACAGTCAGTTCTGGGCTGGTGGAGGAAACCAGAGTACCCAGAGAAAATCACCAACCTTCAGTAAGTGACAGTACTGACAAACTTTCTCAAACTAGGATCTGTCCAAAGTGGTAATTAAACCTAGGCGGTGAGAGGCACTGAGATCCATAAGCGTACGCTGTAAACCACTTGGCCACCAACCCCCCCCCCCCCCCCACCCCAATACCAGGGAGTGTATCTGGACATTTATAAGCACAGAATGGCTCCTAAATGTTCCTTATTTGGTCAGATTTTCAAGTATTTAAACAACCAAATGATCAAAATGTTTAATTTTCAAATGACTTTTAAATGAAAATTATTAAAATCTGCATGACTGAAAACTTGGAAGGATTATGGTACTTTATTTTAATAATATGCCAGTAGAACCTAAATCCAAGTGACAGTTGTTTATTGAACAGTTTTAAAATACTTGGTGACTGAGTTTGGTTAAGATAGAACAAGAGCTCATTCAGAATATGACAAAAATGCCAATACATCATGACTGAATCTACTTTAAGAGATATTTAGTTAAAAGCTGCAGCAAGAGGAATCATTTAATTGTGCACCTGTCTATGAATTAGAATCCAAGATGGAATGCAATCTATCTATTGTGATAGTCTAAATGCTAGCTGGAGCCTAGTGATAAAAAAGAATCAATATTTTTATCCCCATTCAAGAATCATTCTCCGTTGTCGCCGCTTGATGAATCTTGCCATCTACGCAATAGGTATTTACTTGTGGTTAAAAATATAACTGGGATGGGCAAAGTAATGCATTGTAAGGCTTGTATTACATAGGATGAACACAGGTCTTGCATAAAACTTACATTTAAGGATACAAGTTCAAAATATATAGAGACATATTTACATGTATATTGTCTTCGTAAAATTTGTTTGACCTTATCACGCATACATTGTAAATGTTTTTTTTTTTTTTTTCCGTGAGAAAGCTCATTAAATAACCATCTTTTTATATAGTACTTAATTCAAAGATATAAAAGAATATCGTTCAAGAATTTGTAGGGATGTTTAAGGAAACAGAGATGTGATTTTCAATCAATCATACACTGCAGTCTCAATCTAATTTGGTTTTCTTTCGAATTTTCTATGCTAAAAGGAATCGCAAAATAAATACAAATTATATAAGTTGATTAATAAACAAAAGTAATGTGCACTTGTTACTTAAAATGTGCATATATTACTTTGAAAAAAAAAACAAAAATAATGGATACATGTTGTTTGAAAAATAACAAAAATAATGTGTACATGTTGTTTGGTAAATACACAAAATAATGTGCACAAGTTACTATATAAATAAGCAAACAAATAAACATGTAACTTTTGAAATAAACAAAAAAATTGCATATGTTACTTGAAAATAAACAAAACTGATGTACATATATTATTTGAAAAATAAACAAAAATGATGTGCACATGTTACTAAAAAATTAAACAAAAGTAATATGCATATTACTACATGTATATAATTTCAATAAACAAAAGTGATATGCACATGTTATTCGAAAAACAAAAACAATGTGCATATGTTATTTGAATAATAAACAAAACTGACATGCACAAACTTATGTTTCTTAAAAAATAAACAAAAGTAATATGCATATAACTCTATAATATCAATAAACAAAAGTGATATGCACCTGTTATTTGAAAAACAAAAGCAATGTGCATATGTTACTAGAAAAATAAACAAAAGTAATATGCATATAACTCTATAATATTAAAAAAAACAAAAGTAATACGCACATGTTATTTGAAAAACAAAAACAATGTGCATATGTTACTTGAAAAATAAACAAAAGTAATATGCATGTAACTATATAATATTAAAAAAACAAAAGTAATGTTTTGAATCTTATTTAACAAGAGGCCCAATAGGGCCTGTGATGCTCAACTGGCTGCATATGTAAGACAATGTTTGTTTTTGATTGAAATGCTGTTTAACGTTCAACTCAAGAATATTTCACTTATATGGAGACTGTCAATTTTGGAAATGGTGGAGGACACTGGATTATAGGAGAAAACCACGACCAAGCAGCAAGTTAACTGACAAACTTTCAAAGATGAAGTGCTAGCCCACTTGGCATTAATGCACAATGTCAGGGGTGAAAGGTGCTGTGATTTGTACCATCGAATGTTTAAGACCACACAGCCACTGTGGTGCCTTTAAGACAATGTGATGTGGTTACCATAATTGGTTCATCAGCTTAAGATGGGAAATAAATTGAGCTTATGACCATTTTTGCTTCAATGAAGCCTACTTTGCAACACACACATGCAGGCATGCTTCACTATGCCATAAACTCAGCTGGGTTTAGCCAGTTGAGCTTAGAATGGATCCACAATGGCTATTTTATATATATATATCTAGTAACAACAGGCATCTTAGACTGGTTCAAACTTTTTTTAGGCCGATGTAGGAACCTTCCACAGGAAGTTTGGTTCCAATTCGCCCAGTGATTTTAGAGGAAAAGATTTTACTAAATATTACACCTAATTTGCATATTTCTTGAAAATTGGGTCAATAAAAATTTTCTCAGAAAAAAAACATTATGTATTTTGAATCCCACACAGTATACTTTATATTTTTAAAATTTGAGCTCAATTGGTGGAAAAAAAGATCAACAATGGTCTTTTTTTTTTCTTTCTATTTTTAGTTATGACAGCCATCTTGGATGTCAGGCCGGGTTGCCTGGTACAACCTTTAGCCAGGCTGACATTTGGACCTTCCACACAAAATTTCATTCCACTTGGCCCAGTTGTTTCAGAGGAGAAGATTTTCAAAGATTTCACTAAATATTACACCTTAAGCATAATTCTTGAAAATTGGGTCAACAAAAATGTTCTCATAAAAACCCTTTAAATATGTTGAATGCCCCACTATCTACTCTCTACATTTCAAATTTGAACAAAAATGGTTAAAAAATGACTCAGCAATGGCTGTTTATGTGTTTTTGCTATTTATAATAACAGCGGCCATCTTGGATGTCGGGCGGGGTCGCCTGGTACAAACTTTGGTCCACCCCACCTAGAGACCTTCCACATTAAATTTGGTTCCAATTGGCCCAGTGGTTTCAGAGGAGAAGATTTTCAAAGAATTGATTAAATATTACACCTCATTTGCATAATTCGTAAAAACCAGGTCAATGAAAAATTTCTCATAAAAACCCGTTACATATGTTGAATGCCCCGCTATCTACTCTCTACATTTCAAATTTGAACAAAAACGGTTAAAAAATGACTCAGTAATGGCTATTTATGTGTTTTTGCTATTTATAGTAACAGCGGCCATCTTGGATGTCGGGCGGGGTCGCCTGGTACAAACTTTGGTCCACCCCACCTAGGGACCTTCCACACCAAATTTGGTTCCAATTGGCCCAGTGGTTTCAGAGGAGAAGATTTTCAAAGAATTGATTAAATATTACACCTCATTTGCATAATTCGTAAAAATCGGGTCAACGAAAAATTTCTCATAAAAACCCGTTACATATGTTGAATGCCTCGCTATCTACTCTCTACATTTCAAATTTGAACAAAAACGGTTAAAAAATGACTCAGTAATGGCTATTTATGTGTTTTTGCTATTTATAGTAACAGCGGCCATCTTGGATGTCGGGCGGGGTCGCCTGGTACAAACTTTGGTCCACCCCACCTAGGGACCTTCCACACCAAATTTGGTTCCAATTGGCCCAGTGGTTTCAGAGGAGAAGATTTTCAAAGAATTGATTAAATATTACACCTCATTTGCATAATTCGTAAAAATCGGGTCAACGAAAAATTTCTCATAAAAACCCGTTACATATGTTGAATGCCCCGCTATCTACTCTCTACATTACAAATTTGAACAAAAACGGTTAAAAAATGACTCAGCAATGGCTATTTATGTGTTTTTGCTATTTATAGTAACAGCGGCCATCTTGGATGTCGGGCGGGGTTGCCTGGTACAAACTTTGGTCTACCCCACCTAGGGACCTTCCACACCAAATTTGGTTCCAATTGGCCCAGTGGTTTCAGAGGAGAAGATTTTCAAAGAATTGATTAAATATTACACCTCATTTGCATAATTCGTAAAAATCGGGTCAACGAAAAATTTCTCATAAAAACCCGTTACATATGTTGAATGCCCCGCTATCTACTCTCTACATTTCAAATTTGAACAAAAACGGTTACAAAATGACTCAGTAATGGCTATTTATGTGTTTTTGCTATTTATAGTAACAGCGGCCATCTTGGATGTCGGGCGGGGTCGCCTGGTACAAACTTTGGTCTTCCCCACCTAGGGACCTTCCACACCAAATTTGGTTCCAACTGGCCCAGTGGTTTCAGAGGAGAAGATTTTCAAAGAATTGATTAAATATTACACCTCATTTGCATAATTCGTAAAAATCGGGTCAACGAAAAATTTCTCATAAAAACCCGTTACATATGTTGAATGCCCCGCTATCTACTCTCTACATTTCAAATTTGAACAAAAACGGTTAAAAAATGACTCAGCAATGGCTATTTATGTGTTTTTGCTATTTATAGTAACAGCGGCCATCTTGGATGTCGGGCGGGGTCGCCTGGTACAAACTTTGGTCTATCCCACCTAGGGACCTTCCACACCAAATTTGGTTCCAATTGCCCCAGTGGTTTCAGAGGAGAAGATTAAAGTTTACGCACGCACGCACGGACGCACGGACGCACGCAAAACCATGCCATAAGCTCAGCTGGCTATAGCCAGTTGAGCTAAAAAACAAAAACAATGTGCATATGTTACTTTTATAATAAACAAAAATGATGTGCACATGTAATATGAATTATGATGATAAATAAACAAAGGTAATGTGCTTCTCCTCACTGAAAATTCATGATTTTTTAAATTAGAACTATAGTATGTAAATATATATATAATTTTTAAAATTAGTCAAAATGTAACAGGAAGGAGAAAAAATGCAGGGTCAGACCAGGGACTGAACCTGCAACCTCCTGCAATAAAGGAGAGTGCTCTACCAACTGAGCTACCCAGACCGTTACATTCCTCTCCTGTTGTTCTTAAGTTTTCCATGGTCCTATGGGAAATCTCACCCTAAATTCCCTCGGATAGACATAATTATATGACCTGCAATCGCCAGTCCACCACTTCCGAGGCACACTGGCCACCAAACTGTGAGGGGAAGGAGAAAAAAAGCAGGGTTGGACCGGGATCGAACCCAGGACCTCCTGCACTATAGGCGAGTGCTCTACCAACTGAGCTACCCAAACTGCTATAAAAATAATCACTGGCTGTCAGATAAGTCTAGGATCAGTCACAAGTTAATGGAGTCAAATCCTACTATGTCTGATCTTAATCTTAAGAAAGTTTTTCAGTTCACTTGGTGGTTTAGATATAATCTTTCTCAAGTATTTGGCTTTTTGCACCACAGTGACCATCCCAGAAATGACCTAAATCAAAATAAAAAAAATTGACTGGGGCATACAACATCACTACTTTATTCCACTTTTTTCTATACCCACTGTGCATTTTTTATTACAAAAAGTACATGTAAAACCAGAATTAATTAGCTAGTCTAAAGTTTACTATAATTTTGAAGCCCTTTAAAGAGAATTGTACATGTGGAAAATCACTACTTCTACATACATGTAGCTATTGACAAAAAGGCTTAGTTTAAAATCTAAAATCTTGAAATCTAAATCTAAAAACCAAAAACAATATTTGACAGTCAAGTGGTTATCAGAGGTAATTCTGATTAAAGGTTCACACGTAACCACACACACGTCCCACCCACACACACACACACACCTACACACATCCCCACCCACACCCCCCCCCCCACACACACACCCTAATGTATATATGAAACTAATTTAATCATATCTTCTATGTAAAAGCAGGATTAGTGCTAACTTAATGGACCAATCTAATATGCATGATTAATATAAAAAAAAACTCAAATTTCAAATAACAAAATGAGAACAGTCTAACATGTTATAAAACATTGACAATAACACATTAGACCTTGCAGTATTAGAGAAACTGATTTTTTCTTTTATTATTTTGAAATTCTTCATACAAACAAAAAGGAACAAAGCTAGATAACTCCTTCATTAAACATGTGATAAATGTTATAAATAGGAGTGGAGTGGAGTAATGGTGTTTTACGCCCCAGTAAAGATTCTTTCACTTATTTCGAGGCAGTCAGTTCTTGGATGGTGGAGAAAACCATAGTGCCAGGAAAACCACCGACCTTCTGCAAGCAACTGACAAACTTTCTCACACTAGGATCTGTCCCGAGTGGGATTTGAACCCTGTTATAAATGGGAAGATAATGGATGAGTTGTTTGCATATTCTCCAAAACGACATCAGTAACTTTCACTATTCGGGAGTTCATCAAGCCTGTAAATTTATGACACTGTTTTAATTGTCTACCAATGCAGATTTTCTTTTGTACTATAGAACATGTCGACAATTATTCCAAAGTGTTAGGAAATAGTCTACATATGCTGCAGATCTAATATAGTACTAAAATGTTGACCATTATTTTATGTGTTAGAACACTGCCCCCTTCATACTGCAGACCAGATCTTGCATAAGATTGTTGACAACTGTTTTTTTATATTAGAATGCTATGTTTCTATTCTTGGTAGCCAAAATCGCCATTGGCTACTAATTTCTGAGAAATTCTTTCAAAAAGTAATATATTTTAGCAAATTTGTGAGAAAATACTTTAAAAAAGACTATATTGTCTGTTTTTGTACTAAAATGTTGACACTTGTTTTATGTGTTAGAGCATTAGAACATTGTTAGAACATTGTTAGAGTGTTGTCCATCAATGCTAAAGATCTGCTATAGTACTAGAACATACTAACAATCATTTCAAAGCATTATAACATATTCCACAAACACTGAAGATCTGCTGTTGTACAAGAATATGTTGACATCTATCATCTCAAGTGTCAGAACACTCCCCACCATTGCTACAGAATTGCTATTGTTGTAGTACATGTTGACAGTGTTAAAACATTGTCTACCATTACTGCAGATTTGCTACTGTACTAGAACATGTTAACAGTGTTAAAACATTGCCTACCATTACTGCAGATCTGTTATTATTCTAGAGCAGTGATTTTTAAAGTGCTAGGACACCAGCATACAATACTGCATATATGGCATTGCTCTGAAAGATGTTGACAATCAATTCAAAATGTTAGAACACTGTCATACTGGGCTGCAGATCTGCTTTTGTACTAGAACATGTTGATGGTGTTATACTATTATCTGACATGCAAATAAGCTGGTTCAATTATATTGGTTTTATAGTTACAAGCAATAATGCAGACACTGATCTTCAGTTGATGGAGATTATATATATATATATATATATATATATACCACACACACACACACATACACACACACAAGTATATCTGATTGGTCTGTCTACCTTACATTTGATAATTGTTACAGGAAATAATAACACTCGTTATAACAAGCACACTACAGTCAGACAAAATATTGTTCCAATTAATCAACTGGAGAATGATCTCTACTTTCCGAATAAAGTGTTCAGACAGATTAGCTATATAACTTGTTATGGATAAATTAGTCACTTATAGATGATGGAAATGGGCAATTCTTTCGCAGATTTTATTTGGTTTATACATGATTGAGTAAAGCATGGAAATTAAAAGTCATCTATAATCATGTTGTTTTACCAGATTACAGAATGTGGTTTCAGATGGATCTTACATCAAAACTAACAATTTATAACTCAAACACCTGCATGACCACCCCCCCCCCCCTTTAAAAAAAAATAAGAAGAATTTACATGTAAAAAGAAAATAAAATATAGTAATAATTAAGGAAACAGCCTGCGTGTTATGCAGGAAAAATGGCTTTGTTTGAAATTTATTTAATTGAAAATAAAGTGCTCTTAGACAGAGGAGGAAGTTATATACAAAGAAGGGGAGACAGTCATTTTTACAAGTGGTCTTTTATCAACTTTGACCTTTTGTTTCACCTTAGACTTTGGCTTTCATGTAGAGTTGAGTTGAGTTGAGTTGAGTAATGCTGTTTAACATCCCAGTCAAGAATATTTCACTTATATTGAGACCTCGCCAGCTATAGACGAAAGTGCAGAAATTTTGCCTGCGTTGCGCTGATGGCATTATACAGCAGGGTTCTTTATTGTGCCACACCGTGACATGGGGCCTTATTTATTTTAAGTTCCCATCCGAAAGAACTGTGATTTTCATTTCGTAATGCCAGGTGCTTGGCGAAAGAACAGTCACTACCCGCTTTCAAGTCTTGGGTCAGACTCAGCCGGGGTTCGAACCCACGATCTCCCACTTACGGAGCAAGCACTCTACCAACTGAGCTACCGCAGTGGTCTTTCGTGTAGGAAAAAAAGATCATGGGATTATGTGGTGGATGCTAAATACATGTACCAGTTAATATAACAAGAACTATCAAAGGAACAGCAAATCTCTTGTGCACTTACAGTAAGCTCATTAAAAATTTTAATCAAAATAAAAACAGCATATCTCTTCTGCACCTGTAAGAAAGTGATTAATTACCCAACACTGAAGACCAGTACTAAAGCAGTACACAAATATGAAACTAGTTCATTAGAGTTTGAAATTTAAACCAATGAGCTATGAATAAAATTATATGAACAGTTCATAATTCATCAAAATCTTTTTAATTCAAATCTTGTCTTACATAAAGCCTGTATCCTATGTTTCCATTCTTGATAGCCAAAATCGCCATTGGCTACTAACTGGCTACTAATTCCTGCGAAATTCTTTCAAAAAGTAACATATTTTAGCAAATTTGTGAGAAAATACTTTAAAACAAGAGGCCCATGGGCCTTAACGCTCACCTGAAGATATGTCCAATATTGTTTGCAAAGTGCAATAGATAATATATTAAGTACAGAAACTTTAAAAGTTTTCTCAAGTTAAGAACTCCCACAAAACTTAATCAGAAATATATCCACTCACTTTTCATTTATAAGTAGCTTATATAATACGCATGAAGTAACTGTAATGTAATGAATAATTTCAAAATCATTAATCAATTTCAGTATACTTATGCAGCTATGTCCTTGACCTTTGAACATATATGAACTTGAACCATATATGATTGTCATGTCAATACCTACAATATTCTAATATACATGCCTATGCATGAAATTAATAGCTTTCAAGATAATGAATACTTTTAGTATTCCTATGTTGATATGACCTTGACCTTTCAATATATGACCTTGAACCATATACCAAAATGATCAATGTCGCAAAACCTACAATATTCTAATATACATGACTATACAAAAAGTTCATAGTTTTCAAGATAATTAGCAATTTAAGTCTTCTTTTGCAGCTGTGACCTTGACCTTTCAATATATGACCTTGAACCATATATCAAAATGATTGTTATGTCAATACCTACAATATTCTTATATACATGCCTATACAGAAAGTTAATAGTTTTCAAGATAATTAGCAGTTTAAGTCTTCTTCTGCAGCTGTGACCTTGACCTTTCAACATATGACCTTGAACCATATATCAAAGTGATTGACATGTCAATACCTACAATATTCTAATAAACATGCCTATACAAAAAGTTAAGAGTTTTCAAGATAATTAGCAATTTAAGTCTTCTTTTGCAGCTGTGACCTTGACCTTTCAATATATGACCTTGAACTATATATCAAAGTGATTGTCATGTCAAGACCTACAATATTCTAATATACATGACTATACAAAAAGTTCATAGTTTTCAAGATAATTAGCAATTTAAGTCTTCTTCTGCAGCTGTGACCTTGACCTTTCAATATATGACCTTGAACCATATATCAAAATGATCGTTGTTGCAATACCTACAATATTCTAATATACATGACTATACAAAAAGTTAACAGTTTTCAAGATAATTAGCAATTTAAGTCTTCTTCTGCAGCTGTGACCTTGACCTTTCAACATATGACCTTGAACCATATATCAAAGTGATTGACATGTCAATACCTACAATATTCTAATAAACATGCCTATACAAAAAGTTAAGAGTTTTCAAGATAATTAGCAATTTAAGTCTTCTTTTGCAGCTGTGACCTTGACCTTTCAATATATGACCTTGAACTATATATCAAAGTGATTGTCATGTCAAGACCTACAATATTCTAATATACATGCCTATACAAAAAGTTCATAGTTTTCAAGATAATTAGCAATTTAAGTCTTCTTTTGCAGCTGTGACCTTGACCTTTCAATATATGACCTTGAACCATATATCA
The DNA here is from genome assembly GCA_029721355.1 of Tegillarca granosa. Lineage (NCBI taxonomy): Eukaryota > Metazoa > Mollusca > Bivalvia > Arcoida > Arcidae > Tegillarca > Tegillarca granosa. The sequence goes on from CM056595.1 coordinate 22,927,774, forward strand.
AAATGATCGTTGTTGCAATACCTACAATATTCTAATATACATGACTATACAAAAAGTTAACAGTTTTCAAGATAATTAGCAATTTAAGTCTTCTTTTGCAGCTTTGACCTTGACCTTTCAATATATGACCTTGAACCATATATCAAAGTGATTGACATGTCAATACCTACAATATTCTAATATATATGCCTATACAAAAAGTTAATAGTTTTCAAGATAATTAGCAATTTAAGTCTTCTTCTGCAGCTGTGACCTTGACCTTTCAATATATGACCTTGAACCATATATCAAAATGATCGTCATGTCAATACCTACAATATTCTAATATATATGCCTATACAAAAAGTTAATAGTTTTCAAGATAATTAGCAATTTATGTCTTCTTCTGCAGCTGTGACCTTGACCTTTCAATATATGACCTTGAACCATATATCAAAATGATCGTCATGTCAATACCTACAATATTCTAATATACATGCCTATACAAAAAGTTAATAGTTTTCAAGATAATTAGCAATTTAAGTCTTCTTTTGCAGCTGTGACCCTGACCTATCAACATTTGACCTTGAACCATATATCAAAATGATCGTCATGTCAATACCTGCAATATTCAAATATATATGCCTATACAAAAAGTTGATAGTTTTCAAGATATAGTGATAAATATGTAGTTTTTAGCAATTTCCCCACTCAGTGCCTTATAATTTCCCCATTTTGAGCCCCATGGCTACCATTTGTGCAAATCTGAAAATAGATGACCTAAGGATGTTATAAATGAAATAACTAAGGTATATCTCTTGTAGATTCAGAGAAGAAGATTTTTAAAGTTTTTCACTATTTCCCCCCTTGTGGGGCCCCAAGGGGACATAACTCCTTCATTTGTGCAAATCTGAAAGGGCTTCACCCAGGCATGATGGTTACCAAGTTTCATTAAATTTGGCCCGGTGGTTTTGGAGGAGAAGATTAAAATGTAAAAAGTTTACGCACGACGGACGACGGACGACGGACGACGGACGACGCACGACGCACGACGGACGGAGATGGATAGCAATAGCTCATCTGAGCTTTCACCTCAGGTGAGCTAAAAAGACTATATTTTCACAAATTTTTGAAATTTGGCTACTAGTAATTTTAAATTTATGGAAACATAGGTATCTTGCTTTCTTCTTTTTTATTACCATCTAGAAGCTAGATATATTTTACAAGCATCCGTTCCCATGGTTACTTACCTCATCTGTTACTTGATTGGCTTGCATCTGTAAATTCTGTAACTCACTTCGCATCTCTTCATCTGCCTGCGACATTTTGATTGGTCAATTAGGATTTTGACACCAAATCAACTAAAACAAAATAAAATATAATAACATTTAATTCTCTTTATTTTAAATGTTTAACTTGATTGAACTTTTACTCGTCCTTTTTTAGACTTCTAATAATCTTGTACAAGTACAAAGAACAATAAAGATATATGAATAGCCCAATTCAGTAAACCAAAACAAAACTCAAGCTTTATCTGAAACTCAGATTACAGACCCAAACAACAAAAGTTCAATAATTGCAAACATGAAAAAGAAATGTTATTCTAGGTCCAAGGCCCATAACTCTCCAAGTAAAAGACTGAAATGAAACTGAACTTGATCTGTTACTCATTAGGGTTAACTCATGCAGGTATGTTCAATGCTATGAGTGTTCAGTTTTTTTTTCCAGATACCAGACATTAAAATTTAAAAATTAGGCTACTTGGCTTATATACATGTACATGATGTATGAGGAGGAATCAGAAAGTTCATAGAGAAAGCATATTCTGCTAAGTTTAATACAAATTTATTATAAAAAGTCAACCAGTAAAAGACCTATGACAACAAAAATGGTCAACCAGGAGCTAAAACCTAGTTTGAAGACTAATGCCTTAACCAGTCCAGTGGCCACAGAAAAAAAGATCAAATACTTAATAAGAATGACCAGAGCACAAGGTGAAAATAGTTTTGCCTAATCAACAGTGGCAAAATTGTCCATTGAATTTAAATGTGTTTGCAGCTCAATGAAGATTAGCCCTCACAAAAGAAATGATCAACAATAGTAAGTACCGGGTACTTCACAATAAAAGGAAATGTGATGTTTACATACAAGTGCATGGTTTTCTGTGAACATCTTGGGATGTCAAAGGCATCAGTAATATGGGTCCTGATACCTCAATGTAAAGGATTGTTTCCAAAAACCTTAGTTTTTTAAGATTTTAAGTGTGTTTAGTTGACTCCTGCTTGAATCTCCATCAATGGAAACATCCTTAGTAGCTCAGTGCAAGAATATTTACTCCCCAGCTAAGCCTTATCATCGTACAAGACTTCAAAATCTGAGATTCTTTTTTCCTTGTCTGGTACTTAGCATAGAGGGGACTGGTTCACCTTGCACTAGGATAATGTGATTTAAGGAGTGGTATGCTTGCCTGCAGCATACTGACTTGGTGAGCTCAAACCTTCACAGTTGTCCAGAGTAAGACCTGATACAAGGTAGACCATAATACACATGTGAACATCTCAGTGATCTCATCAATACAAGAGGGTCTCAGTGGCTGAGTGGTCTAAAGCCCATGCTTACGGATCTAGAGTGCCTCTCACCTGCCTGGGTTTAAATCCCACTCAGGACAGTACCTAGTGTGAGAAAGTTTGTCAGTTCGCTTGCCGAAGGTCGGTGCTTTTCTACGGGCACTCTGGTTTCTTCCACCATCCCAGAACTGACCACCTCAAAATAAGTGAAAGAATCTTGACTGGGGCATAAAACAACATTACTCTACTCCATTCCCTCACCAATACAAGAACTTATTTGTAGATTCTTAGAGATTCATAACCTTGCTCTTGTCACATATAGCTTAAAATTGCTGATTTGACATTAAACAACATTACAACCGACCAAAAATTGTGTGTGTGTGTGTGTGTGTGTGTGTGTGTGTGTGTGTGTGTGTGTGTTTGCACACTCGTCCACTCCTCATTGTCTTACTGCAGAGAAACTAACACATATCCTTGTCTGACCTACATGTAATCAACAATAACTGAGTAAACCTAAGATTTAAACCCATCTATACAAAATTGATAGTTTCCTCTTATGTCAAGGGTAACTACAAAGTAAACCTATTGAGCAAATCAATTTTTCCCTATTTAGTCACAGAAACAAATATTTTAACTTATATGGTCTAATTTGTTTCTTTTCAGTTGTCAGACAAATAAACTTGTCAGAATATACATATAAACATACATATATATACACATGAATTAATGTACCAGTATCTGCAGAGAAACTAAAACTGAAGGCCTGGCAACTTATCCAGTTTGAAGTAGTATACCTTGTACAGTTGTACAACACAATAATTTTTACTTTATCTTATTCCCAGTTGGCTCATTTGTATTATTCATTTCTTTTATTGTCAATTGATCCAGTTTTACTACGATACCATAACTGAAATCATTATCTCATGCCTTTAATGAAGTAACTGGAATACATATTCTCTGCAGTCAGAGAGAACTAAATCAAACCAATATGGTTTATTAGTAACTACTATAATTTCTAATGCCAGAAAAACATAATCTTATCTGAACAAACTGATACCAACGAAAATAGATCTTGAAGACACCTTCATCTTTAGGTGAATATACTATAATTTTAGATTAACTGGCTTAATTTATACTCAATGAAACACAAAATTAAACTCAACTAATTTGGCCTTATTGATTTCTCCTATATAATCACAAAAATTAAAACTTTATTTACTTCAACTGTTAGAAAGAAACACAAAATTAAATCTGCATAGCCTAATTGATATAACTCTCTCTAGTTCAGCTAATCTAGCAAATTGATTTTTTTCCTTCCCCTGTCAGAGAAACACAAGTTTAAACTTATCAAGCCTATTCTACTGGCAAGCTAACAGAGAAACTAAAAATTAAATGTAACAGACTTAATGGATATGACTTTTTCTGTATGTACATGCATATATTTCATTTTATGTATTGATTGAATAATAAGTCATTTTTTATTTACAATTTCCTAATTCATCTGGGATGAGTATATTTCACTAATTACAATGTTTCAGAACATGAAGTTGATGTTCAATTTCTTCTTATGGCCATGACGAAGACACATTATACGATGTTTAGATGTAGATAATATGTATATAAATCATGATCCAGACTGTTGAAGATGTATCTGAAGAAGATGTAAGTTTACTTATCCTAAACTAGAAATTACTGTGTATACAAAAAAAAAATGGATACATGTATATACTAGTGCATCTTTTTATATATATATTAGAATTTTTCACTTTTAACACCAGCTAAATTTTTCAGTTTACCTTCTTTGGTTTTGAGTTTCTTCATCTTTTTTTATTTTTTTAATTATTATTTATTTTTTGTTTGCTTGCTTTTTCTTTTAATCAAATCTAGCAAAGAGCATTATGCTATGTGCCAATTCATATTTTGACTTCACTTGTATTTTTTTTCTTTATCTGATGTCATATTTTCTTCACATTAAAAAGGTGTATGGATTTTTTTTGTGAGAGAACATTTTGTCTAAAGATATTTCACTTTACACATCAGCCCCAACTAAGCCAATGACAATTTCAGAGCACCTCAAATGTTAGTTATATTACTTCTTTGAAAAACTCTTTGCCAATGGATCTATGGTATAGTCCCAGTAGAGTTTTTTTTTTTAAAGCTGCATTAAGTTACCAATTTTCTGAATTTTTTTTGATTTTCTAAAAATATATTTTTTTTAAAGTAGATATCTTCTAACCACGATCCGTGACATTCATTTTCTAAAATTTCATTTCTTTTAGATGTAAATAAACGGAATCCTCTGACCGGTTGGTCAGTGTTCTACGATGGTAATTATGAGCTTGGAGCATGCGCACGGATGTACGGAAAAGCCTAGAATCGAAAGTGAAACATGACAGATTGCATTAATTGTCCTTCATTAATATCCAGATGTATTTGAAATGGTGTTATTTATCCCTTACTAAGTCACAAATGACAAATTCAACAAAGTTCTGTGTTTAATTTATTGTATTTCAACATTTGGAAAGTTGTGTTTAAATGACCCGGGTTTTGATGATGTAACCATGTTCTAATATTAGATCCAAAATGCTGCATCTCGCTGAGTAAATACTGTAATTTCTGTATTTATTCGAGCTTTTATCGTTGAACCAAATGTAACATTGTTTATTAGGAACATCATTTCTTAGATCAGCACCGTTTTAATTTTTTCTTTGGAAAACTTAATGCAGCTTTAAAAGACACCTCTAAATTGCATTTGTTTCAAACTTTTGAGCCATCCTATACTGGCTTTATACCATGACACAGAAATTAGTGATGGTGGGAATTTAAACGCTATTGAAAATGAAAAGTTTTTTATTATCAACACTTTAAAAACACACAAAAAGCCTCTACTAATGACTCTTATTCCCCATGATGAACGGGCATGGAGACAAATTCAAGGGCCAAATTTTAACAATTTGCTATGATATATCTTTTACTGGTTAAATACACCTTGATGTCACAAAAAATTTCTTAAATTAAATATAATGATATTAAATCATATTTCTAAAAAGCAAATATAGTGGTCTTAAGTTTTTTTTTTTTGTGGGGAGGGTGGTTCTTTAAAATAATTTACCACTAGGTGAAGTTAGAGTCGATGGAAGGATAATGGAAATGACTTCAATTTCTGAACCAATTGACTTATTGCGGCAAAGTAAATAATTTTTTCTTTCTTTCTTTCTTAAAAATAGAACTAAAAAGACCATATGTACCTATACAACCCCCAGTTATTCAATAATACTTGAGTGAGACTTAAGTCTAGGACTGCCTAATTTAATCATTTTCAAAAGAGGAACAACTCTTGCATATTTTCTTTGGAAAAACCTGTTAAAAATTACAAATCTAATTCTTAGAAATTTCTGTATATGTTTTCAGTTTTTTAGAAGATTAAAACTAAGTCATTAATTCTTTGAAGTCCTTTTGAATTACAAGTACCGGTATATTCCAAAAATCATAAACAACCATATTTAGCTAGACCCTGGAATCTACTACCAAGTAACTGTAATCGGTTTTCAGAGGCCATACTGTAAGACTCCAGACTCCAGAAAGAAAGCAAAATCAGAGTGTTCTGAGTTCTTCTCGAAACAAAACCCATATGACTGGTCTCATTTTTTTTTTTTTTTTTTTTTTTTAATAACCCAGAATAAACCAAATTCTGTTAGTTCTGAAAATGAAATATTTTTTTTATACTTTGTTAACTTGTTAATATCTTCTATTTTTAGTAGAATTTATATTTATGGAAAATCGAAAGACAAAGTAGACAAAAATTCCCCAAAAATCTCTATGAAAACTAAACTTCTTGACCTATTTGAAACTCATTCATGTTTTAAGGTTTGACTGTATAGCTTACACACTCACAGTAACCTACTTTCATGCTACATGTATATGGGAGAAAAAAAGTTCTCAAAAATAAATTAAATGTTTTTTAAATATTCAGTCAAGTCACATGAGTACAAGAGGTCAAAATGAGATAATAAGTAGACCTTACCACAAAGTCAATAAATTTAACAATCACAAGCATAGGTTTTATTAATGTCAGTGACCTAATTCATGAAACTTCATTACAGAAGGTAAATATTTTTCCAAATTGTTAGCCATGTGAAAATGAAAATGATACATTTGAAATAGACAAACATAGTTACATCTTTTAGGTAGTGCTCAGGTTTCATAGGCTAGTTCATATCAAAATCACTGATAGAATTACATAAGTGGAAGCTATCTTCTAAATCAATTGAGCACTACGGTTGCTTAGATGGTACAATGCTCGCTTCATATGTGGGAGGTTGAGGGTTCGAACCACGGCCGGGTCTGACCAAGACTTGAAAATTGGTAGTGACCAAGCACTGCATTTTAAAATAAGTCACATGGTCCTTTGGATGAGACCTTAAAAACTGATGCCCCCTGTCACAGCAGGCATGGCATGTTAAAGAACCCTCCCTGCAAATTGCCCTAAGCGCACTGCAAAAGAAAAAATTTCTGTCACTTCACCTATAGCTGGTGACGCCTCGATAAAAGTGAAATATTCTTGACTGGGATGTAAAACCCCATCAAATTAATCAATTAATCAATCTAAATCAATCAATTTGTTAAGCTAGAAGTCAATAACAAATATAATTAATAAATGCAAAGTTAGCAAGTTTTTAAAAGGCAAATCATATCTTTTATATTTTATTTCAAAACTGAAGAAAGCATAAAGACTTTTAAGCTATGTATCACTCAGATATTATTAACCTTACTGTTTTCTGCCATGTTGTCAATAAACATTTTATTGACAGATTTCCATACATGTACATGTACTTGGTTATTTCAATACAACTGATAGCTTTTCATATAATTTAAAATGTATATACATGTATTGGGTCAGTTGAGTTTATAAACGAATCAGGCAACATAAATAAAGCCATCAGAAGAGTTTGTGGGTACACATAATGGTAGGTTATAAAAATAAGGTTCCAAAATTGAATCAAATATGGGATCTATCATATCATCATGTGTGTATGTATGTACAACATGTATACTGGTAAACCTATAAAAATACACACTACTTGTCACTAGTCACAGCGACTAAGGTCACTACTCACAGTTCCTACCATCACTAGTCATAGTGACTACCAGTATACTATTCATAAAGTAATGGATATTAGTCAGGAAATCAGAGACTTTATTACAACTAGTCATACATGTAATTTTAAGCATAATTTAGTAAAAAAGATGCCTGACACAGCACACAATATATGCCTTATTAAATTCTATTCTGACCCAACAATGAGGATATTCATGGAAGATGATTTGAAATAAAATTTTGTGCAGAATCACAAGAATAAGATGCAAGGCATGTAACAAAGACAGAGACAAAGTTAGATGATATGCATGATTTATGCTTTTTTTTATCAGCCATGTTTCATTTCTTACTGATAATTACCATTTATCTTATATTTAAAAAAAGTGTATTACACATATAATACAGTAAGTCTGTGTACTATCTTATCAAAAACTCATTTTTGTTGTTGTACATAATTATGATATGTGTTTTTTTCTTTTCGTTCATGAAAAATGTCCACCTTCTTCTGACATCATTTTCTCTACATGCCACAGAAGCTAAGTGGTATGGTTTTCAGAAGACATGTGATGCCAAGTCACCTAAATGATTCACCGAGATACCATAACGTTTTCAAGAGTTCAAATACTGTTTATGTAAGATTTGGGAATTGCATGAGGTATTTGATCAGATGTTTTTCTTCTTGTGCAAAATTTTTTTGCAAAGAAGGATTTTCAAGAAGCATTTTGTTACAGTCACATGTTTAATAACAAATGTAATACATGTATAAAGAAAAAAAATACATTGCCAAAACATGTACATTTATAAGTAAATTGAAGGAACATAAAGGGTTTAAGTTTGTGCGTTAGAATCCACAAAAAATACCCCAGTGTGCCCACCATCATTTTCCAATGTACATTTGTATATAAAGTAATGTACCGGTAATTTGATGTCCTAACCCACATACACACATGCAAGCACAAACACACAAATGACGTTGTTCTTCAATTTTTATGACAGATTTCATCTATTAATAGAAGAAAAATATTCATGTACAGCTGTTAGCAGTGTTCAATCTTGGCTTTTTTTTTTTTAGAGAGGTCCATTTTCATCTCAAACACTAAAACATCAATATTTTTTGCATCCATGTACTGATATATATTGCACAGTAGAATCTGCCTGACAGGATTTGAACCTAGGCTGCAAGAGGTAATGTGATCCATAAGTGTGCCCTTTAAACCTCTCAGCCACCGAGGCCCCACAAACCTCATGGGTATTGTGTTTTATATATACATGGACAGACCTCTTCAACATAAAAGTGCACAGTACAGTAAAACATTGATTTTCTGCCACCATTAGTAAGTCCAACTTTGACGGTATAAAGGGTTTTGGCATTATATGGGAAGTTTATAAAGAAATACACAGAAGAAATAAATTTTGGGAATTCATTTGTGATAAGTATGATGGCTAAGTTAATGAAGGGCCTTAAAACAAGGTAAAACTGATTATGAAAAAGATATGTTAAGAAAAATAATCTAGTGTACAGACTACAGTGCATTCATTTCATGTTTTCCTGTTTATATTGACTAAATAAATTTGAAATTCCAACAGAAATAACATAGGTGTGAAAAGCTGCAATAATGCTGATGCAGCTTTAAGCAATACTCCATTAATTCACTCCAACAGAGATAACAATCTAGACATGTCTACAATGTGATGGTCACTGAAACAGGGGTGGTTCCATAATTTTATGAAAGAGGGGAGGGAAGAAATTAATCATGAAATACTGCAAGTGCAATCCCCTGCAAAGTTTGTATTTTTAATAATTCTGGGGACCTTTTGTCCACATTTCCCTCTCTTGAATTTTTCAAAGGGGGGTTTGTAAACCCCCCCCCCCCCCCCCCCCAAAAAAAAAAAAAAAAAAAAAAAATCTGCCAGGTTTACCTCTGGTTAATGGAAAGATATTTTTCATAAATCATAGTCCATTACGAGTATTTATAATTAAAGCAAGTTCAATGTGGTTCATCAAAATACTGTACCATATCAAACCAATAATTTTTGATAGTGTAACACTATCCTTTCTCATGTTAAATGTTATGAAATGTCTCTTTTTTACATATCCCATAAATTTTTGTGTTTTTCCAGCATTTCACAGAGCTATTAGTGTCTGTTCTGCATGAGGTATTACACACCACTGACAAAATAAATTGTCAATTAAATAACCAATATATTTCAGAAGTCAGGACACAAGTAAGTTTTATTTTGTCTCCTTTCTGTGTGTTAAGTGAGCTCATTCAGTTTTGTAAACATATCAAACATATTTTGTGAATGTGTGGGAAAAAAGTTCTACCAAAAGATCCTTCAAATACATATTATTTAAATGAAATGGATTCATTTCTACCCAGTTTTAAAGACCTTTGTTTAAAGGAAATCATGGGAAAATAAATATGTGTATTGTAATTGATTTCATTGATTCATTATGCAGAGATTTTGGGTTGTTGTAAATGTCATAGGGGGGTGGGTTTACTCTCGTATCGCTGTTTTAAGTAATAAAATGAATTAAAGAAATGGTAGTAAAGATGAAAAATGATTTTCTGTGTTATTTTTCTTACCAAAATTCTACAACTTTCGTGTAATATTTATAAATAGAGCAGAAATCACTCTTCTTAACCCTCCAGATTCTGATGTTGATGATATGCTAGTCAGTGTCGGTGACGTCACGAAAAAACCCAATTTCTCGAATGAGGATTTATTTACATAAAAATTATTATCATAAGATAATCAAAGTTAGTTTTTATAAATCAAATTACCCCAAAAATTCAGTAAAATAAAATATTTTGTGATTATAATTTTTATCGATGAAATTTTCCCATGATCCATCACGTTATCAACAATGATGGCGGAATATCAATAAACTTTCAGCTGAACCGATCATTAGCAAGTGTACTTCATGCGTGTAAACATCATAGGTTATACGAATATGTATAGTATACCGCTTTAAGGTTTGTATTTTTAATGTATTTATAAGAGGTTTTGTTTTATTGAAAGCTTTCGCATTAAAAGTATCTGAATTTTTGGTGCTTATTTACCTAAACCTGTCTGAGCACGTTGCTTGTTTCACTTTCATCAGTGGTTTAGCATTACGTATCGTGAAGTCGGCATTTTGAGGGAAACGATATTTTATGCATTCGACGGAATTTGCCTTTACTCCGAAATTTTCAATATATCTCAATGCAAAATTTTTTGGGATCAAATATAAATGACACAATAAATAAAGTTTGTAGAATTTATTTTGCACATCATCCGCAACATAATTTTTAAGTATTAATCAAAAACAATCATTTGATGATGTCGCATGGTGTTTTGATGGACTTATTTTGCAGTGAAATCAGTCCTTAGGCCTAACTTAAAAATTCTTTGTTTGCTGTTTTCCGACCCATGCTAACCATGTGTGGGTAGGTAGGTAGGAAAAATATTTTATTTTATTCTTTGAAAACTTAATCTATTGCACTTTTGAATAAAAAATTATACTGGTCCATTAAATGTTAATTTCAAATATATTTTTTCAATATACCAATGAGGGATACCAAAATTGTGAAAATAACACCATCAGACCAAAATAGCTGCAGTATTGTCAGAATGTCAAATATATATTTATATCCAATGCTTATCAACTTTTTGTTGCAAATTAAATGTGAGATGTTAAACTGTCATAATGCCTCATAACTGACTAGATGCACACCTCCATATTAAAACAAGAGATGTCAGATGAAAGATGAAATATATACCAGTATTCGAGAGATTTCCAGAGGATTTTCTCTTCTCTCTTTTTTCAAACCTGCATACGAAAGACAGATTTCTAGAATGTCAGAAAATTATTCTGAACTCTTTTAAAATAAGCCCCTACCATTAAATTCCACAAATTGTTATTAAACAACACAAACATCAACCATTTATTAACTGCTTAAAGTTTATTCAACTATTGACTTTGGTAACTCTGAATCAAAGAATTAGAAATTAATAAAATTGAAAAATCAACAACTGACTAGAATTAAAAACTTAAAAACATAAAATTTTCATTCAATGACACTATACATTAAATGTCAAAAACCACTAAATATATTTTTAAATCAGATCATCTACAAATTACAGAACTAATTACAAATTTTCAACATAATAGACTTTATGTCTTACATGTTACTGATAACATACATGTACTTTATTTACTCCTTAAACTCATAAATTCAATCAATTCAACTCTGCCATTTCAAAGCAAAGTAAACCTGTCAGAATCAAAACATGAAATTTAAAAAATTAAGAAACAACCAATTTAATTTAAAAGTAACAATACAATGTCTGATCAAAATAATGGTCCATTATCAAGACTAGTAAGTTCACAAAAAATCAGTTGATCGGATTACGCTTTGGAATGGCTTTGCCACTCTCTTTACAAGTAAAACAAACTGGCAATACAACTCGGAAAATTCGCAGCATCTCTGTGTCTCTCTCACATTGTTAACCAATGTCTTCTTAGTTCCTCCCTGTGTTTCTCCCACAGAAAAACAAAGCGGAACTTCCATACTATCATAGATCAACTTGCTCACATGTTGTCTCGCTTATTGTCAGTGTTATTGCCCTTTAAATACGTATTAAAGCATTTCTTATGTTGTGTGAAAGGTTGCATGTCGCTCTTTTCGGGTTAAATTAAATTAATGCCCCTACATTGGTTAACCATCCGTTATGTTGTATGAGAAGTTACGTGTCGTTCTTTTCGGGTTAATAATCTGCTGGAAGTTTGATGTGCAATTCATATTCTGGTCTGAAACTTGTCAAACGGACGACAAGACTTCAGGTAAAAAAAAAAAAAAAAAAAAAAAAAAATGGAATTGATGGCAATAAAATTTTTTGGGTCGGGGCATTTCAAGTGGGTCGGGCGGTCAAAGGCAAACAAAGTTAATTTTATTTTAGGCCTTAGAATGTAATCACTTGTCACTCACTTGCCCTTCTACCTGCGGCACATACTGATTTGTTGTCCCTTGATAATTAGGAGTTATTTAGATTGAACTCCTGAAATCTACTGACTAAACAGATAAGGCCATTTTCTTTTGAGATTTTGGAACAGAAAGTGTACAGTAACAGTCATTGCATCATTGCATTTTTATTGTTTGCAGGAAAGTATGTATTATCAAGATGAGTCAGCCTGAAATAGAAAGCATAGAAATGGAAGATGTTGAGAGAGAAGAAAGGTCATGTGACCTCTGTAAACTTTCATATACAAATGATGAGGTATATAATATATTTCTGTACTGTAAATCAATTGTTCTGTTAGTTAATTTTCCTGAATATTGCATTTCAAAATATTTGTGTTATTCTATTTTTTAAATCATATAACAATGTGTCAATGCAAGTGCAAATGAAATATATATAAATACAATTTTCAGGACAGTGTTAATATAGCATCTTGTTACTCATAAATTTAGGAAAAAATAAAAGAAATATAAACATTTCACTATTTACAGTATATTGTTTATTGATGTTCTATATTATTATGTTTAGGCTCTACAAGAACATAACTGGTCATTGATGCATCATATCAAAATAGAACAAAAAAAGAAGTAAGTGTTACAGTATATATATTTTTTCATAATGGGGTTGAACAATGGTGTTTTACACCTCAAACAAGATTTTATTTTTACTTATATCTAGGTGATTAGTTTTGAAATGGTGGGAAAAAAAAACTGGATTGCCCAGACAAAAAACCACTGACCTTTGGCAAGCAAACTGACAAACTTGCTTACACTAGGATCTGCCCCAGAGTAAGATTCAAACCTAGGTGGCAAGAGGCACTGTGATAGATGGGTGCAAGCTTTTGAGCTTTCAGCCACTGAGCCCCTGTTAATAATGAAATTCGCTTAATGTGAAATTTCTATCTGCCATTTTAATGTCTAATATATATACATGTATATGTGGTTTTCTGCTGTAGTATTACCTTGTGATGTGAAGGGGTCGAATCAAAGGCTAACCAAAATTAAGTACATTTATGATATAGAGATGTATGTCATAAGCATTCTGACTTGTAAGCGTAAGTGTCTCAAAAGACAAGTCAATACAAAATAAGTGTTACCATATTTTTTTTTCTTTGTTATGAATTGTAAATTGGTAAAATTTGTTTTTCTACCTTTTACAGGGGTGCAAGTCATAACTGCTCTCTTTGCTTTGCAATATGTCCAAACATCATCGAGTATGGAAAACATTTGAATGGTGATAAACATAAACGAGCCTTGGAAGAAAGTAGACGCCAGAAAGAAGGAGAGGAGAAAATATCTAGTGAAAAACAAGCTCTACTTGATAAAATATCTGAGTGAGTTTTATATCTAATCAGTGTGATATTCTATGGGTGTGTTTGTATCTAATCAGTGTGATACTCTATGGGTGTGGTTTATCTAATCTGTGATATTCTATGAGTGTGGTTATATCTAATCAGTTCAGTATTCTGTGGGTGTGGTTATATCTAATCAGTTTGATATTCTGTGGATGTGGTTATATCTAATCAGTTCAGTATTCTGTGGGTGTGGTTATATCTAATCAGTTCAGTACTCTGTGGGTGTGGTTATATCTAATCAGTTCAGTATTCTGTGGGTGTGGTTATATCTAATCAGTTCAGTATTCTGTGGGTGTGGTTATATCTAATCAGTGCAGTATTCTGTGGGTGTGGTTATATCTAATCAGTTCAGTATTCTGAGGGTGGGGTTATATCTAATCAGTTCAGTACTCTGTGGGTGTGGTTATATCTAATCAGTTCAGTATTCTGTGGATGTGGTTATATCTAATCAGTTTGATATTCTGTGGATGTGGTTATATCTAATCAGTTCAGTATTCTGAGGGTGGGGTTATATCTTATCAAGTTCAGTATTCTATGAGTGTGGTTATAGCTAATCAGTTATTTTTCTGTTGGTGTGGTTGCAGTATCTTAAAATCTCACTACACTTGAGGACTTCAATAGTTTGAACACCATGTTTCAGGGAACATTTGATAACATACAGTTTCATTTGATCCTATTCATTTTTGTTTGTCCACCTACTAGTATCAAATAAAAACAAATCACAAATGGAAAAAATCAACTGAATAAGAAAGTCTTTATTTGATCCAAACTATTTTTCTCTGTCTCCCTTTCAAATAAAAGTAGAATGGAAGTTTAAATGGCTCATTAATGAAGTGTCCACCTTGACAGCAGGAGGTTGTAGGTTTGAACCTGGCCAGTCATACATAAGACTTTACATTTTGAGATATTGCCTCCTCATCTGGTGCTCTGCATTAGGAGGATAGGGTATTGACTGCTTCACCTGGTGCCAGGATAATGGACTGGGAAGTTTTATGCTTGTCTGCGGCATACTGACTGAGTGAGCTAGCACCTTACCAAAAAGTCACCCCTGGTGCGCACTAGTGCACGGCAGGCCATGCTAATTACTTGCACATCACGCACATACATGAACTTGTTCTTAAATTAACCCATAGGGATTATTAACCTTGCTCTGCTTGCAAAAAGCTGAAAAATTGCTGATGTGACATTAAACAACAGAACAACAACAACTCATTTTCACAGTACTTTTATAAATACTGTATTGTTTTACTTGCAGTATGGAGAAAGCTCACTTCAATGAGAACAATAGTGATGAAGATATCACAGGCAAACATTCTATGGATGCTGAAACAAACCTTTCTGATCCAGAGAGCAGACGACACAAACCATTTCCTAGGAGACGAGGAGATAATAAAAATCTAAGGGGTCACCACAGGTCATATTCACAACCTAATAGTAGATATGTCTATGTAAAGAAAATGGATTACAATCCAAGAAGTATCAAAATGAAAATCCGTATGATCAAACCGATTTCAGGAGGAATCTTAAAAATGTCTCATGGTATGATGACAGTGTCAACTTTGATAATCCCCACTGGCATGATTCTGGATTCCATTTTGAAAGTCAACCTTGGAATATGCCATGGCAGTATGATGACTGGATGCAACACCAGTATCAAAATTACTATGCCATCCAGCAGCCTGCATGGGGAGGTCCTGCTGTGGAAAATTACAGAGCTTTTTACCCTAGTCATAACTCAAATGATCAAAATGAAAATCTTAATGCCATTGATAACCAGAAAGACTTTGAAAGACTACCTGTTGATAATGACACTAATGAAAGAATGAAAAGAGACAACCATAGAGGCAGAAAAGATTATGATTCTTTTAAAAGTAGTGAAAGACACTCGAGATCTTGTGACAGATTAAATAGAAGTTATGAAGATAAAAATAGGCCAGATTCCAATAGAAATCACCATCATGGTGGAAATACGTTAGATTCAAACAGAGGACATAAGTCATCAAAGTCCAAATTGGACGATCCGGGAAATTTGAAAAGACGGAGAAATGAGCGTGAAAGAGTTGAAAATAAATCTAAAAGAGAGTGTGATTCCTCAGATGAGAAGTTACGAAATAGTTCAGGAAGAGACAAAGAAATAAGTAAAAGAAATAGGCATGAAGAAGTGTCTTCCTCTGATAAATTGTCATTACCAAGTAAAAGATACAGACCAGTTATGGAAAAACGTTTAGATGAAGCAGACAGCACTACTGACATTGATGGTGTAGATAAAGTCACTTCAAGGTCGTCCAGTAGTAAATCACACCATTCTGCTGATGCTAATGGAAAGAAAAAAGTAAAACCAAAAAAGAAAAAAGTTGTCTTAAAATCGCCAACAGAATCTCCCAAAAGATTAGGGGATAAAGTAAAGAAAGATCAAGTAGAAAAAGTAACTGAGAATGAAAGTATATTAGATAGAGCAGAGAGGTTATGTAAAGACTTACGGGATAAGAGAGAAAAAGCTAAACTGGAGAGAGAGAAAAAAGAAAAACAAAAGAAAATTGAAAAGACAGAGGAATTAAATACACAAATAAAAAATTTATCAAATATAAACAAAAGTTATGTGAAAGGTGTGTTGTCTGTTGAGGAAGAAAAGTTATGCGAAGATGTTTTGTCAGAAAAGAGCAGTGTTTTAAATCTTCCATCCACTAGTGTTTCAATACGGAATGAAAATGATGTTTCAAATGATCCAGTATCCTCATCGAAACCAGATGAACAAATTTTCTTTATTGATAGAATTAGAAAAGAAATTGAGGAGAGTGTGAGGAGTTCACCACCTAAAAGAAAAGACAAGGAAAAAGAAGGAAAGGCCAATAAAGATCATGATTTTTTTACATCTGAACAGACTGAGCCAGCTGTCGGAAAAGCATGACAATTTACCAATCCATTCACCAGCAAGGCATTCCAATCAGAAATCAAGTACCGATCCTTTACCTAAAGATTCTTTGTTAAAAATGATCAATTCTCCGAGATCTAGGAAAGAAAGACTTTACATTGCAGATATGTTGAGATCATATGCAAAGTCACAAAACAAGTTATCATTACCTCGTTTTAACCTACAGTTGTCTGGTCTCTATGACGATATGGAAGATACGGCGCAGGAGCTGCATCTGGAAGAGTTGTCGCCGGATGTTCAACTACAGATTGCTCAGCTGATTGAAGCTGATATCAAACCAGATATAGAAGAACTAGAAAAGGCATTATCTGTCAGTAGACAGGAACAAATAGATAGTTTAGAGACTGAATTTTTTCATGTCCTTCCAAAAACAGAGTTGTCTTCCCCTGATTTACAGTTGTCATCTGAATTTCCTGTAAATGATGTTGTTACAAATCTGATTCCAGAGACAAAATCTAGTTCTTCAGTACAAAGTTCCAGTGGTTTTAAATAAGTCTCCTTTAAGATCTCACAAGTCACCAGTGTGGTCTAAAAAACCTGGCTTAGATACTGTATCAAAATCAAATGAAATAAAGACTGATACTTATGCAATTACTCATCGGTCTGAGGCAATAGGAACAAATAAACCTAGTAGTTTAACTGATGATGCACCTGTTGATGATCTGAGAAAGAATTTAATTTCTCAAGAGAAAACAAAAGTCATTAAACAAGAGCCCACAGATACTGGGTATGACCTGCTATCTAGTCGCATTACCCATGCTAGTGTTGTTAAACTGACAGATACTGGATATGACCTGCCACCTAGTCACATTACCCATGCTGGTGTTGCTAAGGTGACAGACAGTGGGTATGAGCAGCTTTCTAGTCATGTTAATCGTATTTTGACTGAAAAAAATGTGGAAATCCCAGGTAGCGCAGAAAAAGATTCGCATTTTCTTAATTTAACCAGCATACATGAAACAAGTGATCAAATTCCGCAGGAAAGTACTCCAGTTATGTCTGCAAGATCTGATTTTTCTGCTATGGATGTGTTGTCGGGATCAAACTCTGGTAAGAAATTTTATTTTAGTATGGCATTTTAGACAATGTAAATCAGAGAGTGTGTGTGTGTGTGTGTGTGTGTGTGTGTGTGTGTGTGTGTGTGTGTGTGTGTGTGTGTGTGTGTGTGTTTATATTCATGCTTAAAGAAATTAGCATTCCTTTTAGTAGTAACACAAGTTGCAAATCTTCTCACTGATCAGATTTATGAGTAGGGTCTTTTCACATTAAATGTTTAAGATGACAGTCTTAAGTTGGGACCTTAAAAGTCTGCCCTGTTTAACCAAAAGGTGTGGCAAGCCAAGATATAAAACCCTAACTTTCTAAATGTTCATTGCACTTAAGAAAATTGAATAGGTGATAATTTTGCTACTCTTTATTTGAAAGCATCTTTATTTTAAAAAAAAAAATTGGAGGCTTTTTTGGTAGTTTAGTCTGTGAAAAAATAATGACTGGGACAAAAAAAAGTTCAATCATTTAGTGGATTGACTCTCAGAAAAGATAACAAATCAATATTTACTGACTGATCTACAGTTATATCACAACTGCGCCAAATTGTTTGGTTCTACAGTATTTGGCAGACATTCAGGACCACCTGTATTGAGTCATATTTTAAGAGTTAATGATTTAATCTGGTAGTTGTTATATAAATCAGTTTAATAAAATGATAATCTGATAAGACAGTAATAAAAAGTAAATGTATTATTTATCTCCATTAAGAAGATTAGGATTATTATCAGGAAAATCTCCAGAAAAATATAGTGTTTACCAATACACAAACAAAAACAAAAAGCCATTACTAATACACTACTGTGTATACATTATCAGGATACTACTTATATTTGGTTATGATTTTTTTAAATTAACTGATAAGAAGCATGTTACCCAGACATTTTCTTTTGATACTATCAGGTAATATTTATATATTTATTTGTATTTTTTATTACTTTTTTATGTATTTATTTTTTTTATTTCATTTCATTTTATTTTATTTTATTCTATATTTTTATTACACACATATATATATATATATATATATATATATATATATATATATATATATATATATATATATACAATGTATATATATAAATTTTTCAATCATTCATTCATTTGTTCATTCATTCATTCATTATTATTTTTATTCAATTATTTTTGTTTATTTTTTAATTTATTTGTATTGTTTAATTGATTTATTTTTATGATGTACTATTTTATTTATTATTTATTTATTTATTTATTTATTTATTATTTATTTATTTTTATTCCCTCCAATACTATTTTATTTTTGACAGAAAAAGCTTAAAATGTTTGAAACTTACGGAATTCAGCAATGTTCAACATTATTTTTGTTATCATATTTTTACAGAGTTGGATAAAGCTGGAAGCTCACATTTATCTAATGTTTCATTTGGTTCGTCTGTATCTAGCCTTCATTCTGAGAGTTTCTTTGAAACTGTATATGATATCAGTTTAAAGGAGGAGAATTTACGACAGGACATTACCAAAGTTGACGGCAGGATAAATGAACTCAAAAGAGTCATTGAGGAGGCAAATCATCATCTCCAAAAATGCCAAGAAAAGAAACAAAAGGTAGGACTTAAAATTCTGTTAAGAACTATGATGGTAAATTATCTGAATAATGACTAAATTTAGAATACACCACAAGTGTTTTAATTTTTTTTTAAATCTACAAAATAAAGAGCAGCTAGTTTCATACTTATAGCATAATGACCTCTCTCTCTCTCTTTTTTTTTTTTTTTTTTTTTTTTTTTTGTTTTGCCCTGAGTGCACTACAAAGGTCAAAATTTCTGCAATTTCACTTATAGCAGGTGAAGTCTTGATATAAGTGAAATATTCTTCACTTGGACATAATCCTAATTAATCATTGTTTGCAAGATTTCCATATTTTGCAGTATGTTTTTAAAATTATTCTTTTTTTTATCTTGTGTAAAAGTTATTGACAGAAAGAATGAATTTGTTTTATTTCTTGTACATGTTATTTGTTATTTGTACATCAAGAGTCATTGCCCTGAAAAACAATGGCTTGCATTTATGGAATTTGTTTGTCACAAAATCTGCTGATGGTGAGTCTGTGAGGAGGTATAAGTCTCCTTTAGAGACAGCTCTAGTTTGTATGGGTATTTATTGTTTTTGCTATTGATTATGTTTTTGACAGTTGATGGCAGAAGAAGAAGCACTGAGAAGTCAAAGATTAAAAATATTAAAAGGTACATAGTTATATGTTTATGGTTAACTTATGTAGCATTTTTGTCTCCCCTGAAATTGGAAATCGATAGCATTCATGCAGTGAGATAGCATTCCTGAAGTGAGATAGCATTCATGCAGGGAGATAGCATTCCTGAAGTGAGATAGCATTCATGCAGTGAGATAGCATTCATGCAGTGTGATAGCATTCATGCATGCAGTGAGATAGCATTCATGCATGCAGTGAGATAGCATTCATGCATGCAGTGAGATAGCATTCATGCAGTGCTAGCTTCATATTTTCCTTAGGTAGATTCTACTGTGGGAAAATGTATAAGTTGCATGCCCAAGGTCATTAGTTTTCCTGGGGTCAGATCTGTTTTATGCATTATCCCAAAACTGACCACTTTGATAGGAGTAAAGTGTGTTGCTGAAGCATGAAACACTATTTATTCCATTTCTTTCCCAGCCAGGATTTAACAAGACCTCAAAATAGGTAGAGTTGTAACTTTATCACATACTTTATAATAAAGAAAGTAAGCCATTTTGTTTGTTTCACCCTTAAACTGATACAAAACAAAGAACATTGCATTCTATATAGTTATTTCTGCCCCAAGTTCATTTAATCTCATCGGTGACATCTTTCTATAAATGACATTCACTGAGCTAACTTTAACAGGTGTAATAATTTTAACTGATTTTCATGCTAGGACAGTAGTGTTAATTTAAATACACTGCTAAAATGCATGTTTTTGACTTATAGTCTGTTTCTCAAAAGTTATTTTGCACTAATTAAAATCCACATGAATAAGTCGAGAATGTAAATTTTGATAAAATATGTACATGCTAAAATTAGTACATGTACATTTGCAGTATTCCACATAAACTGATAAGAAGTTCAATTAAATAAGTAAGACATGTATTCAAAAATGCAACTTCTTTGGCTAGATTTAATGGTACTGGTCTTGCACAGAGAAACATCATATATTAAACCACAATGGCAGGCATTTAGATATGAAGAGTTTATATGATGATCCACATGACAATAGGAATCTCACTGGCTGTGTGGCCTGAAGCAGGCGTTTACAGATCTCAATGACTTTCACCACCTTAGGTAGGAATCCAGCTCAAGTAGAACCTAGTGTGAGTTTGTCAGTTCACTTAACATAGGTCATTGGTTTTCTCTGGGAACTCCATTTATTCCACAGTTCAGGCACTGACCATCTCGATCATAGTGAAAGAATCTTGATGGGGGGGGATGGGGGTGTTGGGGTTGGGTTAGAACACCATTACTCCATTCTACTCCATATAACTACATGTTCTTATTACTGTCCGACAGTATTTTTGTTTTACACACTAGTATTTTATCTTTGTAGATGCCAAAGATATTCAGAGAAGTTCCAGGAGTTTGTCTCATACAGGCTTATCTGACAATCTACAGAATCGTGTTTACTCAGCATCCACATCAAACTTAGCAAATAATGACAATATTCTACCCAATGTGTCATCACTCTCTGCATCAACTATTGGGTTAGTCAGGCATGAAGTAGCGGAACGAGATCATCATTCTTATGGTGCCAGGTAATTCTCTTCCACCTCCAGGGAAACTTAAACAAAGAAAACATTCATTCTCCGAATCTGAAAATAGACAGAAAGAAACTATTTCTACATCAGTTAGACAATCAGGTAGCATTCCATCCTTCAATAGTTCAACAAAGCTGCCCCAGTGGAATTAAGTTTTCACAGATAGCAACTGAAGAACCAGAAAGACTTGAATCGGTCTCATCCTCTGTTGATATGGCTGATCGAAGTAATAAAAAAGACAATTCTCAGGTTGTGACAGAAGCTACCTCTCCTGTGGCATTCAAAAGTAAAAAAGTAGACAAACTAGTCCATTCACAATTACCTCCTCCTCTTGAACCCATCAGGGTTTCTGAATCACATCCATCTCAAAGTGTCATAAGTTCAAATCGAGCTCGTAAATTGTCTACATCCAATGACAATCATCAACATGAACAACTTAATTCATCTTCCACTTTGTTTTCACCACCTCAGAGAAAAGATAGATATTCATTATATAGTGCTTCCAACAGAAGCATGCAAGAAAGTACAGAGGTTGATCGCAGCACTGAATTAAAAAAAGTTGGCTTTGTGACGTTAAATTCTCTTTTGAAACCTCCAGAATTTGAAACATCTGGAAATATGTCAAGAATGTTATCAAGTGAAGCCAGTTCATTGGAAGAGTTTTTGTCAGGGCTGTCTGATTCTGATAGTGCACGAAAAGAGCGAAAACCAAATAAAGGGAAAAAAGTACGAAGAAGTAAACGTCTTAATCCAGAACAAAATACTCCTAAAGAAAAAGAGGAAGAAAATAAGAAATTCAGTCATGTGAATGTTAAATTTATGGGGACTCTATCTAATGTTATAGACAAGGACTCATTCTTGAAACAGATTGGTGGTGGGAAACAACCGGACAAATTATCGTACATGGTCGTTGACAGTGGCCAAAGCCAGGATGTTCTACAGAAGTTACAGTCGATAATAGGTACTGCGGGTGAAAATGCTAAAGAAAATCATGTTGAAAGTGTCTCGAGCATTACCACACAGAGTTCTGTTGGTGACACAAAATTAATGGACCTCGATTACAAAAGTGAATCTAGTTGTGGAAAAAGTGAATCCTTAATCGTGCATCAAGAAACTGATTCAAACTATGAAAGTATTGCTAGTAATTGTTCTCTAGGGGAAAAGATTAAACGATTTTGTAGATCAAATAATAGTGGGAGTCGAAAAAGAAAAGAGGTCAGTATTGAACATTCTGATACTGATTCTGACCTAGATAAAACATTACAAGATGAAGACACTACACCTGTCAAAGGTGTTAAATCATGTTCTGTAATATTACAAAAAATAGCACCTAGTAAGGACGGTGAGGTGCCAACCATTGGTAGTTCACCAACAATAGATATTGTGGCTGACGAACATTTGTCAGGGGCGTTGTCTCCATCCAGAAAAAGGTTAAAAACAAAAAAGGAGAGGGATAGAAAGTCAGTTAGAAAACAGAAAGAAGAATACATTATTGACTCAAGTTCAGATGCCAATTCCGGGGATGAAGAAGAGGACCTTCCGAAACTTGTAGAAGTCAAACAGAAGTTGAAATTTAAGGTAAGTGTCTTTATAGAGTTAAACTCGAGAGGATGAAAGGAACCCCATCTTTAATGGTTCCTCAAGAATCTGAAGTATTTTAATGAGTCTTACTTGTGTACAGGATCCCAGTTGCTGAATGGTCTAAGTGCACTTAAAAATCACAGCACCTCTTGCTGCCTGGGTTCAAATCTCAATGCAGTAAATCATAGTGTGGGAATGTTTGTCATTTCAATGGCTGTAGATCAGTGGGTTTGTTTGGGCACTCTCCATTCTGGTTTTCTCAACATTCTTAAATTGATATAATTGAAAAAATCTTAACTGGGGCATTAAACATTATTACTTCACTCTACTCACTTGTGTACCAGGCAATACTGAACCAATATTTGAACTAAATTTATCTTTTTTTTTTAACTGGTAATGCTGAATTTTCCTGTCATGTAATTCCTCATCTAATGGAAAGAAATGCTTCTGAACACATAATAGGTAGTATCATGTGAATAGACTCCGTTGTCATGGAAACACATTGTAACATGATGTGTCTTGATAAATTGTTAAATGACTGTCATGTTCACTCACCTTTCTAGTAGTTGAATAATTGGCTCAAACCTCATTTGTTATTTAAAATTCTCAAAGATGATTCTTTCTTTCTGTTATCATGTGAGCTCGAGTCTGGGATAAAATTCAAAATGGAATTGTTCAGATACAGTTTAATTGCACAGAAATAGCACCTGTTGAATTGTAGCAGTGCATCTGTGGTTGATAGACTCTCTCCCAAACATGCACTCAAATGTAAATCATAATATCTTAACCAATATATTTTAACATATCTCATTTAGACAAGTGAAAGTCCTGTGAAAGAACTAGATCTTTTAGATCTGGGTCTGGTAGAGACTGGATCAGAGGACATGGTGGAACCTGAACTGCAACGTACTAGCATATCATCTGGAAATTCTGAGAAAAGAAAAAGTCTGCTTGATGAGGTACAACTAGATACAGAATCAGAAGATAACAGAACTGGTGCTGTAGCTGAAGGTGCCAGTTCTAAAGACAGGTCAGAAATTTTATATAATTATTTTATAACCTTGCTGATACAAGGGGATCTAGGTGGCCGAGTGTTCTAAAGCACATGCTTACGGATCACAGCGCCTCTCACCGCCTGGGTTCGATGCCAATCGGGACAGATCCTAGTGTGAGAAAATTTGTCAGTTCACTTGCCTAAGGTGGTTTTCTCCGGGCACTACAGTTTCCTTCACCATCCCAGAACTGACCACCACAAAATAAGTGAAAGAAGCTTGACTGGGGCATAAAATGCCATTACTACACTCCACTCTTCTTTGCTGTTACAAGTATGGACCAACAATTATCCATTTACATGTCAATCAAGTATTAAAAATACTACGTACTTGTAATTAGAAAAAAATGAATATTAACAAATGCTTTTCCCACAAAATAGTTTTTTTTTTCTCTATTACAAAAAAAAGTTAATATTCACATTTTAAAATAATGTGAAAAAAGAGTACTGGGCAAGACTGAAAAGAAAAATAATCATTTTTCTAAATAATTCGGTTATTGTATAAATGAATCTTCCATAACAAATCTGTAGTAATGAATGGCTTAACACTAGAATTTTTTTTTGTATTTTAAATACTGGTATGTATCAGAGTGATGTGATAGGGTATGTATTAATTATTAAATATATGTACATGTACTGGTAGTTATATAGACTGTTTTCTGTATAATTAGGTTCAAATTGAAGCAAGATGTTCTTACTACTTTCCGAGAGGCAATGAAAAACACAATAAGACAAGGGAAAGATATCCAGACAAAGGAAGAAACTAAAGGAATGACGTTTGATGGTCCGGAATCTCCCGTGTTAGACTTACAAGTGTTGGACGATCATCTGTTTGTTTGTTATCGCTGTATGATTATCAGACAGTTTCATTTAAAGGTATGTCAGCCAATACTCTTGGAATGTATGATTAATTGATTGATTGAATGAGTGATTGATTGACTGATTGTTTGATTGATTGATCGATTGATTGATTGTAATGTTGTTTTATGTTGCATCAGCATTTTTTCAGCTGTTTGCAACAAAAGCATGCTTGTTTATCTACAAGGATTAATCCAAGAACTAGTTCATTTATGCGTGAGTGTGTATTTTAGTATGGGCACTGGGTGAACCAGTTGATACTCTGTCCTCCAAATGCCAAGTTCCAGGTGAGGAAACAGTATCTCAAATTTGAAATTTGAAAAAAAATTAATTAAATAGATTTATGGAATAAATTACTTACAGACTCTGTCTGTTTTATTGACCAAAAAATATGGACATTGAGCCTTAAGATTTTGTCCATTTTTTTTTTTTTTCAAGAGTCCATAACTTTATGTTATCTTGGTGATTATTTTTAGACAGGGGAATTGCTGCATGAGTATATAACTAAACCAGCCATCATGAATTGTATACATGTCACCACTGTTAATTCTGCTGTTAGACTATATGCTGGAGGACATTCTAAAGTTGTCATGTTGTTTGATTC
Source organism: Tegillarca granosa (assembly GCA_029721355.1). Lineage (NCBI taxonomy): Eukaryota > Metazoa > Mollusca > Bivalvia > Arcoida > Arcidae > Tegillarca > Tegillarca granosa. Next base: position 22,953,632 of record CM056595.1, read on the forward strand.
AAAGGTAATATTGCTCTCTCTCTCTCTCTCTCTCTCTCTCTCTCTCTCTCTCTCTCTCTCTCTCTCTCTCTCTCTCTCTCTCTCATATAAAGATCTCTCAAAGGAGTAGTTTGATTCAAATGTAATCTCTCTCTAAGACATACTGTAAACGTACATATTTTGGTGTGTATATATTTTAGTGCAATTTACATTCATCTAATTTGCATGGATTTAAATTAATTAATACAAAACAACTTTTGAAAAACAGACTATAAGACATATTTATTTTAGCGGTGTATTTAAATTAGCACTACTGTCCTTGTGTGAAAAGCGCTAAAATTAGTATGTTTACAGTATTTATTTCGTACGCAAACAATTGTATCAGTAAGTCTTGAGTTTAAAAAAGAAGTTAAATTGATAAAGAAAGCCTTTTCCCTAAAATAGTGAAAGGTTAATAGTTGAAAATTCTTTTTTCTTTTCTGAGATTGAGATGAAATAAAATCTTTATCTACTATATATTTAAAAGAAATGACAAATTAGTTTTACTTCGGTTTTCCTTCTGAAAAAAAGCCTCCCCTATAATTATAAAATATGTGGTCAATATTGTTATATGGATGGTGAACCCAGAGCCCCAACTCTGGCATCATCCACCCTTTAACTTTGCCTGGGACAATAAAAATATTTCAAATTTATTGTTGAAAATTGTACAAAATAAATACTAGTACATGTATCTTTTTTTCAGGTGAGCAACAAGAGATTTTTACAAAATTATTGCAAGTTATTTCACTTTTTAATTTTTCAGGTCGGAAACCTTTTAAGTTCGGAATCTTATGAAGAAAGTATACAGTGTATGCATGGTAGTAACGGTAAACTGTATATGGGCACAATTCACGGTTCGGTTATTGTCAAACACATCAAGGTAACATGTTACATGGTTATGATTTATGGTGTTTTGTCAGTTTTGAGCTTTTGTGTCAAGATAAGTAAGAGTGAGTTAGTCAATGTTTAAAGCCATATTTTGCTATTTTTTACATGGCTAGAAAATGTAAAAGATACACTAGTATGAATAACTAATTGAATAAATAAATGTAAAAATTAATGATTCAGAATGATAAAAATAATGTAAAAGTCAACTGCTAAAGACTAGAAAAGTCACAGAGAAATTATGTATTAAAAAACACTGGAAAATAGATAATAAAACAATTGAAGTTAAGATAGGGTGCTGAAAAACATGTTATTTTATCTCATCTGGAAAGTAGAGGAGAACATAGCAATTATGCTTATTGCTGCCATCCTTATTGGTGAAAACTCTTTAGTAAAAACCACTACTATAGCTCAGGTAGTAGAATGCTTGCTTCATATGTGGGAGGTCAGGGTTCAAACCTCAGGGGTCTGATAAAGACTTGAAAATAGGTTGTGATTGCTCTTGTGTCAAGCACTCGGCATTTTGAAATGAAAGTCTTGGGGTCCTTTAAAGGAGACCTGAAAAACCAATGCTTGTTAAAGAACCCTCTATGCATATTGCCCTAAGTGCACTGCAAAGATAAAAATTTCCCACTTCACTTATAACTGGTGACATCTTGATATAAGTGAATGAATGGATGTAAAAACCCCATTCAATCAATCCATCTTTAGCTCAAAATTTGTATGAAAAGCTGATAAAAGAAAGCAATATTGTTATAGATTTTTAATTTTATAAGATTGACAATGCACAGACATCTGTAGTTTTATTTTATTTCATTCTCTTGTAGACTGGTAAAATTGTAGATACGTTCCACTTCACTGAGAAACCTATCAGCTATATAACGTCAGCGACAGAGGGAACTCGGAAAGTTTTACTTATTGCTTCTCATGATACTGTCATATATGTCTGTGATTCATCTTCGGGACTTTTAATACGCATGTTAGAGGGACACAGTAAATCACCATTCTGCATTGATGTAAGTTGTTTTTCTACCACAATTAAAGTGATGGGTAGAGTTTTATGCTTGTCTGCAGCATATTGAATTAGCATGTTTAAGTACACCAATTGCATGCTTTTATAAAACACACTTTCACATCCCATGTATTCACAAACTTGTTTTTAGATTAATTATTAGAGATTAATTAACAAGCTTTCTTGTGAATAGCTAAAAATTACAGCAGCAACAACAATGATTTATAATGTGCAATTCTTGATTTGTGTTCACACTTGTCTCAGGTTTTTGCACTTGTGTAATCAATAATAAAATTGATAATATACAGGTCAAGTTTGAATACAAATAATTTTGGAGAAGTTAACCACAACCAAATATTATTGATACAACTTTCTTTAGTCTTTTTTTTTATTGTCAGCAACAAAAAAAAAAAAAAAAAAAGAAAGAAAGAAAGAAATAAGAAAGAAAAGAAACATTTTTTATAACAAGGAACTTTATCTGGGCATTAGAGTTATGAATTTAAAGTATGGAACAAAACAACTGAAAGTTGTTTGGTAACTGGAACAAAACATTATAATGGTCTTTTAAAAGAAATTTAAACAATTGTTTTTTTTTTTTCTTCATTGTATTGTAGGTTGATGGTCATACAGTTTACAGTGGATCTGTCGACAAGACATGTACTGGAACATCATTTATTGGTATGTAAACTGAAAGTTATACAGTACCAGGGAAAAAATTACTGATATTGTCAAAAAAAAAAAACAACTTTGATTTATTGATATTGACTGTCTGTTCAGTCAAATTTACATGTCTTCAAAAGTAAAGTCTAAATTTACTGAAACCTGTCTGCCGACCTCTTCAGTCAAAATATTGGATGTTTTAAATAGCAAAAGCTAAATTTATTTTACCATCTTTATCTGTCCAGAAAAATTAGTTTGTCTATAATGGTTTTGGTACAACTATAAGTTATATATCAAAGTCGCCCTAAAACACAGATGTTATTTGTTTTAACAAATATGGTGATTCAGCAGGATTTTAGTAATATAGGTAGGAGTATTATAACAAAATTTTGCAGAATAGTTATTTTAACATGTGTGTAATGAAAACTTATCATCTCTGGGTACTACAAAAAGAAAATGAGATGCATTATCAGTACCGGTAATATATATCTGTTACGGATTGATGTTACACAGTAAAACTTCACTTTAATGCCTACCTGATTTACCACTAATGGTAGCTCAGCTGGTAGAGTGCTTACTTTGTAAGTGGAAGGTAGTTGGTTCGAAACCCAACCAGGTCTGACCCAAGACATGAAAGCGGGTAGCCACTATTCTTTTTACCAAGCACTCGGCATTACGAAATGAAAGTCACAGGTACTTTCAGATGGGGACTTAAATAAACACAGTCCCGTGTCACAGTAGGCGCATGATAAAGACCTCTGGTGTATAATGTCATCAGCACAATGCACAGGCAAAATTTATGAGCTTTTGCCTACAGTTGGCAATGTCTCAATATAAGTGAAATATTCTTGACTGGGACATTAAACACCATTACTCAACTCAACTCCTCCTTGATTAATTGCCACTTCACTTTTCACCACAATATTGTAAAGTCCAACAAACAATTTCTTTCTCTTTTTTTAGCCTCACTTATATCTCCAAACTTTTTTTTTTCCTTTGTAATATATCAACTACATCATACAAGAGAGCAGGCCCTCAAAAATGCTGATTTTTGGCGAAAAACTCCGATTCACTGATCGAAAAATATCTGAATCCTCTTTTTTTATAAAGAGTAAGACAAAATCTGATTAAAAATCTTTAACGTTGGCTTGATAATAATTATGAGTAATCAGGACAGTGTCCTAATTTACTGAACTTCCCTTTTCACAGGTACATTACAAGTTAAATGATTACTAGTGGCTTCACCTGTTTACATCGTTTCTACTAGAATATACAAACTCAGACATACATGTGTCCTGATCAATCCAGTTTATAGATAACAACCTCTCCTTGAGGTTGGGGATTGGATGTACCCTTTGCCAACCCCTGATTGACCTTACTGGCATTTGTTAAGCCCTGTAAGAGAGCCTTGGTGGCCAGATGGTATAAAAGCATGCTGGTTCACTGTGCTTTTTACCACCTACTTTTAATCCCAAATCACACCATAGTGTGAGAAAGTCAGTAAAGATTGTGGTTTTCTCTGCATACGGTTTCCTCTGCCATCCTAAATCTGATCACCTCTCTATAGGTTAATCTTGTTTAAGTGAAAGAATCTGAACTAGAAGGCCTTACACCATTACTCCACTCCACTCCACTCCACTCCACTCCATTATCACACAAAATTTTGAAATAACTGATATTATTTGGTGCAATGATATAATATTTGACACAGTTCATCAAATATTTTAAAATTACTAAATAGATTAAATGATGAAATATTAATAATTACTAATTTGGTGACAGAGATACTAAATTGGAAAAATAGATTTTTTTTAATTTTTGAAACTCGTGATCTAATATATTTGTTATTGGTTTTCAGACTGGTGATCTAATATGGACGTATAACCAACCGGAGGGGATTGTATCGAGTGTAGTGACATATAGAGAATACCTGTTATGTAGCTCTTATGATAAATTTATATATTGCTTTGATAAAAAGGTGTGTTTTTTTTTTTTTTTTATAATAATCTGCTAATTATTTTTTAACATGGATTGTATCTGAAAACAACATCTATTTTTTTCATTAATACTTCTTTCACAGGTGGTTCAGCCTCCTCATAATATGAATGCCAGTCTGTGCATTATTTGATTAAAAACACAGTTAAATATTGTTTGTTTTAACATAACAATACATCATTCAAAACTTATCTCTGATAGAAATTTAGGAGAAATAAATGGCAAACTACCTGATGATAGTGAATTTATATGGGCATGCTTGTGTGAAACTGACATTTTATTCTCTAGGTTCACACCAACAAAATAGCTTGTTACATACTATTGATTAGACCTATGGTAGGCTGGAAAACTGCAGGTTCACACCAATGAGAAAGCTTGTTACATAATAATGAATGGGTCTATGTTAGGCTGGTACCATAGGTTCACACCAGTGATAAAGCTTGTTACATACTATTGAATAGGCCTATGGTAGGCTGGTAAACTGTAGGTTCACACCAATGAGAAAGCTTGTTATATATATACTATTGATTGGACCTATGGTAGGCTGGTAAAATGTAGGTTCACACCGATGAGAAAGCTTGTTACATATATTGAATTGACCTATGGTTGGCTTGTAAATTGTAGGTTCACACCAATGAGAAAGCTTGTTACATACTATTGAATGGGCCTTTGGTAGTCTGGTAAACTGTAGGTTCACACCAATGAGAAAGCTTGTTACATACTGTTGATTGGGCCTATGGTAGTCTGGTAAACCCCACTGTTTATGATCAATCAGGTGCTTTTATTTAACTGGTGCTTTTATAGTAAATTATTATTTATTTATTATTTATTGTTATTCTGATGTTAAGTATCAGTATTTTATATTACTGGTAAGATTAAACTATTTAGAGTTTTATCTTTAATCTGCTGGCTTCCTCAGAAGCCTAGCGGTTTTTAGTCAGCAGTTTGTTGTTTTACAAGGTATGTATTCTCATTGGAGTTATCATTGTTGCTTTGTCCGTTTGAATAATGTTCTTCCCATTACTTCAACATATATATACCAGTCCAAGATCAACTTGCATAAGGGTTCTCTTTTCCTGCTCACTATACAGTCACACATAAATCCCTGAAACTATATCACTGAAATAATCATGTCTTGTTACTCACAAATTCACATGAAATATAAAAGAGAGAACAAAATTTCCTGAATCACAGCATCATCAACAATAATTGCCAAATCATGAAACAAATTTTCTTTTCATTAAAGAAAAAAAAAAAAATTATTATTTTGTTGTATATTTTAATACATGTACTAACATTTTTTTATTTCTTTTTTATATGGTGAAAACAAAATGTTGTCAGAATTCATTACAAAATTACAAGTATATACAAGTAAAAAAAAAAACTAGTGCCATTGTTGTTGTTTTTTTTTTTTATATAGAATCGCAAACCAGTAAAGAAGTTGTATGGTGCTGGTAAAGGTGTAATACATAAAATGGTGATAACTCCAGCTGGTCAGGTAAGCATACAGAAAATTTTGAAATAATTGGTTTATTATGGTAGATATTATCTGAAACGATGACTTGACATAGCATAAATCCTGTATACTGTCACAATTCAACATGTGCCTTTAAATCATGATTCTGTTCATAATGTTGAAAATTTGATAATTAGAAACTAAATATTTCGATTCATAACAAAAATCTGAAATTGATTAAATAGCGGCTAAGTGTGGTTTTTTTCCTGACATCTCATATTCTTTATCATACTGTATCAACTTCTTTATGAGTAAAAAATATAAAAATATTGAGATGATACTGCAGTTTTGAAAATATAAATGGAATTTTTTTCAATAGATGGACCAACAAGACATTCATTTTTGAAGTTAAAATTCACAGGTTTAAAAAAAAAAAAAAAAAAAAAAAAATCTTGTCAGTATATTAAATTTTAACACCGTTATCTATTATTTTAAAAAAATATATATATTTTACAATATATATAGCTGTTGCCATGGTGATTTGCTTTAAGCTTGTTTAGAATAAACTAAAGCAAGTAATCTGTGTTCTGTCACATGAAGGCAAGCTTGAAAGAGTTAAGGGTTTTGATTCCCAAAGACATAAGATATTATTATGATTTGATAAGTTTATTTGATTATTTGCAGATTGTGTCAGGAAGCAGGGATGGTCAAGTAGAGGCCATACCTCTATTACCTGGTGATGGCTACAGTTGTAAGGTAAGATGGTCAAGTAGGGGTCATACCTAGACTGTCTTTTGTATTGTAAAATTTCTGTAGAAAGGAAAATGTTGTCAATATGGTGATTTTACATGTCAAAAATGGCTATTTTTACACTGGACATGATGTCATTTGTGACATATTACATGGAATACATAAAAACATCTTCCATTGATCTACTTTCTCAATGTAAAATCTCATGAAGTAATTGTTTCACTTTTTTGCAGAGATATTGTAGGGTAATGGCAGATATGCCTGGCAGTTTCATGTTATTACTAGGTGCAAGTGAGTGTTATATACAAATTCAGGTTTATTGGAAGTTAAATAAGAATTCAGCATAATTCATTGTCACTAACACAATGACTTAAAGCAGGTAATAAAAGGTCCTGTGATATGTTAGCACAAGCTTAACACCACTCTGTCACCCAAGGCCACCCCCCACCCCCACCCCACCACCCCCAACCCAGGCTACTGTATGTACAGCATGAAACAGAATATTAATCAATTTATAGGAAAAAATGGAAGATATTTAGCTTACTCTCAAGTTTGCTGGTTACATTTTTATAGAAATGTGTATACATGTATATGTCAAAACACATCCATCAGAGCATCACTTCAGTGAGTTAATCTACTGCCCTTACGAAATAACAAGCCACTCTGAAATCATATATATTATATATATATATATATATATATATATATATATATATAATTATATTGATGGTGAATTATAAAAAATGTACATGTAATTAATTTTGAGATTAAATGTATATGCAAAATTTCTTCTTCTTTTTCAGTGGAAGAGCTGTGAAGAGGTATATGGACTGAAAGATCATTTATTTCACCATTTACAAACCGTACACATGCAACAGAACACACGCCTATACAGATGCCAGTGGAAGGGCTGTAATGATTGGGTATCCTCTGAAGATAACGGCAAGGTATGATTCAACTTTATGATAACAGAAAGAAATTTGACTGTATGGGTTAGAATATTTAATAAATATTTCATGGGGTTGCAGGGTGGTTATGGACCAGGCAGGCTCCCCTGAAAATATGATATGGACCAAAGGGAAGCTGAGACAATGATTGTTTAAGAATTTAAGTTGTCATTCCTGACTGTAACTTTTGTATTTGCGTTAATCCACTGATTAAACTATTTGGGTTAAGATGTACTTTTGTTAGTGTAATATTACGTCACCAAGGATTATCATGTGATGTAAGCAAGCATAATACGTTCTGGAGCCTCCAGTCTGTATTGCCAAATATTGCCCAGAGTAAAATCAATGCATTTATTAGAAAAACAAATTTATGAGGTATAATATTTATTTATATGAAGATGTTATCAGCTGTAGTATAGGCTTGGTAAAATACAGTGATTGTGACCAGTCTTATGTAATGCTATCAGGTACATGTATGAGATAGAATTGTCATGTTAAATGTGTGTGTGTGTGTGTGTGTGTGTGTGTGTGTGTGTGTGTGTGTGTGTGTGTGCATGTATGGGTGTGTGCGTGTGTGCATGTGACAGACATGTCATTTTAATGGGGATTTATTTTATTTTATTTATGCAGGAAGCCAAAGAACATATGGCAGTACATCTTTCTTGATGAAGACATACCTAATACCTGGAAAAATAGATTTTTCTGTTAATTTACAGACAAAAATTAACAATGTAAACCATTTTACATTTGGCACTAGTTTATGTATACAGTTTAATTTAAAAGAAAGAATTAGGGATTAGAAGTTATATTTTAGCAAAGCGCCAGTTTTTATATGTGCCATCTACATCTGTGTTATTGAAAAATGAAATTTAATGCGGTCTTTTCAAGCAACAAATTGTACAGCATTGAAAAACACTAAAATAAAATTGTTACTAAATTAGTCAAATTTGATATAAATTTATGAAATCCAAGGTCACTCGCATTGAGTGACCTGAATCCAAATTAAAACTGATTCAAACTATGAAATTTCTGTGTATGAAATTGTATGTCATAAATATATCATTTTGACCTGTATGAGTTTAAACCGATTTAAAATTTACCAATATTTTTTTTAAATATGTTTAATACTATATAGAGCTTCCAGTACATGTACACAAAAAAAAAAAAAAGAGAAGAAATTTTTATTTTTGTACTTTGAAACTAGAACAACAGTACAGTAAATATGGGGGCATATTATTACTGAACATCTGTAGAAACAGTCTAGGTGACAAACTAGAAGAGGGGCATTATAACGCTGTTTTACTGCAGTTTTTTTTTTTTAAGCCACAGTCTAGGTGGCAAACTGAATAAGGGGCATTATAACAGTGTTTTACTTAAGTTATTTTAATGTTATGAAATTGAAAGGTTGTCAAAAATATCGTGATATATGATTATGACAAAATAAATTCAACATACTTTTAACATATTGAGATCTCGAAAAAATTGCCTGTTTCTATTCATTTGTGTCACATTTCAAACATGGATGTGCATTAATTTGTACAAGAAATCTTGCATCATATTTATACAAAACATAACATTATAATCATGTGCCGTTTTATCTGTTACCTATAATTTAATGGGCTTCATCCATGTTATCCACGAGATTAATAATTCAGCAATTTAACTCTTTTTTTTAAATTCATTGAATATGTATATGTTAAATATTAAATGGTTTTTACTTGCTCCTGCAATAGCTTCTGATTGAAACCTTTTGTCTACTTGCTCTAGGTTCAGCATTCTCAAAAATGACATCATTCTACAGGCAAGGTACACTACCCTATAAGTCTCAAATCAATTTATTCTTTCATTTATCATATGGGTCAATATAAAAGTTTAACATAGATTAGATTACTGAAATCTGGGGCCTTAATGGCTAAGTGGTATAAATTGCGCATTTGTGGGTCGGATCACCTTTCATCACATAGGTTTTTAAATCCTACTTGGAACAGATCCTTGTATGAAAATTGTCAATTTGCTTGCCAAAGTTTGATGCTTTCTCTTGTCACTCTTGTTTTCTCAAGCACTCCTGAACTGAAAGCTTGATTATAAGTGAAAGAATCTTGACTTGGATGTTTTACATTAATTACACCCCACCCCCCCCCCCCCCCACCCCCCCTCTGACTCCATATTGAAATCCATTACTAGTAGTTGATAAATAATCTTGCCATGTATATATATATATTTTATACAAATCTTTTTATTGTTTCCTACATTTAGTTTGTATTAGAAAAGTAGCTATAAGTTTTTGTGTTCATTCCATTTCTGACTTTTAATTCTGATTAATTCAATCACTTATTGGTAATTGTATGATTTACCAATTTGTAATATTTGCAAACTAACAAATTTTGTTATGGAGAAACATTTCTTCATCAGCTTTGTATTACATTTTGATTTTTGATTTATTTATTTTTTTATTTGTTGCGATGGCCATGGTTTTGTTGTTGTTGTTATAATTCTGTGATATTTTATATAGTTTTATTTATTGTTAACATTGATTTTATATGTGTTAAAGTATCAATTATGTTCATGAAATCAAAGAGATTCCAGTTTCCATTAGTTGATAAGTAGTTTTACTTTCCAGTGTGGTAGTGACCCAGTTGATCAGACATTTTTATTATTATTATTATTATTATTATTACTCTTAATTGAATACATACAAATTACTATAATGTGTTTTACTTCCGCAGCCATTAAGATAAATCTCTTTTGTTGTTACCTAATTTATATTCAGTATGCTATAAGTCATTCATGATTTGATGACAGTGTTTATTACTCAAGCAAGTTTAAAATACTAAATGGTCACTGTTGTCAAATTGGGAGTCTAGTGCGCTTGTTTTTCTCTGAAAACACTTTTTTCAGTTTATGCTTTGAAGTTATTGAAACGGAAATTTATAGTAAAGGTGTTTTCGGAATTCAGTTACTGTAAACATACTAATGTTAGCTGTATATTTATTGTAGCAATTAGGCAAGAATGTAAATTGTGCTAAAATAGGTACACTCTATAATTATTATGTTTACAGTATAACTTCAGGTATGGTCATAACATCAAGCAAAACTACCTGTACATACATTTGTAATGGAACTCAGTTTAATTTATACTTACATAACTGTATATGTAAAAACATTTAAAATTAGGACAAATATGTTGTAAACTGTCATTCCTATTACAGTTGGAGTAGGTCGGTGTGAAATGTAGTAGGTCGGTGTGAAATGTATACAAATTTTATATAAGCTGTACCTGAAGAAAATTTTTTTTGTCTTCCTGTTGCTAGAGATTTTTTTAAATAAATTATTTTTCATACATTTTGTTTTCGAGTTTTTATTCAATCACTTACATGTATTTCAAAGCATAAACACATTTATTTACTTAGTTACCTTGGAATTAATATCTTTTCAGTGAAAACTTGGTCCAAGATGAAGTATTCTGATTGAATAAAACAACTATTATCTTAAATGTTAGTTAAAGTCACCACTTTTAGGCTTTTCAGTTCACATCAACACAAGAATGGAATAAAGTATTACTTGTGAGGATTATGTGAATTTTGGAAGAAAGATTCTTTATTGGGATATTGATCTTAACAATCGCATCAAACTAAAATAGATAAACCTAAATTTTTAACCTATAACAGTTTTTGTTTGGTGGTCTCTGTTTTAAAAACAAAGTTGATTAAAATTGTCAATGTTCACAATCCACTCGAGACAGATCTTAGTTTGTCAGTTTTCTTGCCCAAAAAATTTCTCTGGTTTTCTCTACTACCAGGATTCCTGAACTGACCACTGACCACCTCAATACAAGTGAGATAACCTTCACTGAATGGTTAAACACCATTCTTATCAATCATGATGTCTGCGTATCAGCAGACATCTTGTTGTTTCTCATAATCTTTATTATTATTATTTTTCCTCATTTCTGACAGATTTTATTTTTCAGAGACATCTCCTCCTACGTTTCTTATCCGCTCAAGTTGAATTTTGTCAACTGGTAGGGATTGACCATAGAGAGGTCGCTTCCTCACCGTTTTCAGAATTCGGAAGGACTTAGGAGAAATCTGGTTAAAACCATGGAATTCCAGAGAGTTCTTTCTAGAGAGTTCTTTCTTTCTTGGAATTTCTTCCGCTATTTGGAGCACCACTTAGAGAAGCCGATATGCAGACATATACTTGCTCGCAAGTATACATTCCTAGTTTCTGTTGTAACTCTAGACTTTCAATCAGATTATCATTTCAAGACCCAAGTGTTCAACACTTGATTATTTAAATCACTGTTTAGTTGAGATTTGTTTTCAGTTAATTAACTTTTTTTGAAAGTTTTGTTGAAAGATCATACTGAATTTATCATTTTAAAACTTTGAATTGATTTATAATATATGCGATTAATTTTTAAATCTAACGTTATAAATTGTGTGAAATGATCAAACTTTGAACAACTTGGTCCAAATAATCAAACTTTTAACAACTTGGCCCACATAATCAAACTTCTAACAATTTGGCCCACATAATCAAACTTCTAACAATTTGGTCCACATAATCAAACTTTGAGCAACTTGGCCCAAATATTCAAACTTTGAATAACTTGGTCCAAATATTCAAAATTTTAACAATTTGGTCCAAATAATCAACTAGGTTTGAACAAATTGGTCCAAATGTTCAAACTTTCAAAAAAAAAATTGGTCAAATTAACCAACTTTGAACAACTTGATCAAAAAAAAATCAAGCTTTGAACAACTTGGTCTAAATATTAAAACTTTGAACAACTTATAAATAATGGTTAGGCTATTTATAATATTTTACTCATTTTTCTGTTTTCTGGCTAAATTTTAAATAGTACAAATGTGTGTATATATATATATATATATATATATATATATATATATATATATATTACTGTTCTGATTAGGGGGTAAGATATTCACTTGTCTAAACCATTTTATGTTTGATTCAAACCAGTTGGTCAAAACGAAAAATTCAAGCCCTTGTAGTCAAATGTTGTAACATTTTAGCCTTAATAATCTCTCTGTTATTAAATACAACACAAAATATTTATCAATTAAAAATTTAATTAATTAAACAGTATACCACTAATGTAAATGTAACATAACAGTAATGAGGTACATGTATATATTAAAGAGTGTCAGTATAGGGTAAATAAAAAAATTAAATCCTGACTCTGGTTTCACAATCATTTCTGTACTAAGATTTTTCTAAACTTAGATTAAAATCTGACAAATTTGAAACCTTGATAATCTGTTAATTATTAAGATATTCAGGATTTTAAGATTTCATTTAAAAGATCACTTCAAGCACTATAACATCTTTATTTAGTTTTATCAAAAATGATTATAAATAACAAAAAAAAAGAGATTTTCAAAATTTGCCTAAATTTAAGTTAAAGAAAAAGGAAGTTAAGAAACGAATTGTGAAACTAGGGCTAGGTATCTCGTAGTTGGAATATAGTAAAGTAATTTTTAACAATTTGTAAGTTATTTCAATGAGAATTCAGGATACTATTCTAATAATTAAAATACATGTATATTCAACAATATATAACTAACGTAATATAAATGTAAAATAAAATATAACATTATTTATGAAGAATATCAATTATTATAAGACCAAGTATTTCAAATCTCTGTTAGCTTCACCAGCTCATTAGTGAATTTTTTGTTTTTTCTTTTCTTTCCTTTTTTTCCATACTGCTTTGTGCTTTGGAAATTTTTATTGAAAATTCAGTGCAAACAAATACAATTATCAATCAAAAGTGACATATTGTTGTAATTATCTAAAATGGAAAACAATTTTGTTCAAATATTGTTTTAAATTTTCACTAACAAGCTGTTTTAAGCTAACATGAGTTTTGAACAACCCCTGAATCAGTACTGTATAATAGCATGCAGTCAAAATAAAATCTGAACATTTTTTTTTACTATAAAAATTTGTCCCTAATGTTATGTATAATATCACCATGTTCATCAACTATTGCACAACTTATTTTATGCCTGCATTTATTATGTAAATCCCTGTCATTTTGAAACATATTTTTTATAAATTTGTACCAAGTATGATTTTGCAATATCAATAACCAATCTAAGATAGAATGACAAGTGACTAGTGCCGATGGAGCCTCGTCAACATACCACGTGATCAACACCTCTTAACATTTGTGCGGAATGAAGTGGATAATGTTTAAGTTAAATATTCCAGAAAAAAATGCCGTTATTATGAGAAAATGTCACTTTATGCGATTCCATTGCCAATAGAAATAATTTTCCCTCACAAACCCTATGAGGTATCACATGGAACTCTGGGGAATTCCACTGACTCTTTATTATCAATTTTATTGATATTCTACTTTTTGATACATAAATAAATGAACATCATGTCTCATCATATTTTCAAATGGCATTTACATTATAACTCATTTTTTAGTTGTTTTTTTTTTTCCGAGGGACATTTACTCTCTGCATTACTCTAAAGTACCAGTACTTAGAATTCATTAGTGAAAATTTTTTGTCAGGCCAGTGAAACTTTATTTTCCAGCTTAAACTGGGTATAATTCTTGTTTTAATTGCAATTAAGATTTGTATAGATATTTAAAAATATATTTTATGAAATCTATTGAAAAACAAACTTTAACATAAACACCCATGCCCACTCATAACAAGAGGCCCATGGGCCTTAACGCTCACCTGAGGAAATGTCAAAAAACTTACAAAGAATTACAAAAACTTCACAAATTTCCCCAAGTCTGGAAATCCTGCAATAATTAATTAGAAATGTCTAGTCACATTTCATTTATAAATAGCTTATATGCATGATTTAACTATAGTACAATGAATAATTTCCAAATCATTAACCATATGGTTATTCAGCCATGATTTTAACCTTTGAACATATAAAGAGTTGAGTAATGGTGTTTAACGTCCCAGTCAAAAATATTTCACTTATATCGATGCCTGCCAGCCTGCCATGACACGGGACCTCGTTTATTTTTAAGTTCCTATGTATTAGGAAAGTATCGTGACTTTCATTTCGTATTGCCAAGTGCTTGTTGAAAGAACCCACTTTCAAGTCTTGGGTCAGACCCGGCCGGGGTTCGAACCCACGACCTGCCACTTATGGAGAGAGCACTCTACCAATTAGCTCTTTGAACATATAAACTTGTATCTTATATCAGAATGGTCGTAATATCAATACCTACAATATTCTAATATACGTGCTTGCACAAAAAGTTTATGGTTTTCAAGATAATTCAGAATTTCAGTACACTTATGCAACTATGACCTTGACCTTGCAACATATGACCTTGAACCCTATATCAAAATGATTGTCATATCAATACCTACAGTATTCTAATATACATGCCTGTACAAAAAGTTCCTAGTTTTCAAGATAATTCCCAAATTCAGTACAATTAAGCAGCTATGACCTTGACCTATGAACTTATGACCTTAAAACATATTTTAAAATGATTGGCACATCAATACTTACAATATTATAATATACATGCCTCTACAAAAAGTTAATAATTTTCAAGATAATTAACAATTTCAGTCTTCTTTTACAGCTATGACCTTGAACTTTGAACATATTACCATGAATCATATATCAAAATGATCGTCATATCAATACCTACAATATTCTGAAGTACATGCTTGTACAAAAAGTTGATGGTTTTCAAGATAATTAACAATTTCCGTCTTCTTTTACAGCTATGATCTTAACCTTTGAACATACGACCTTGAACCATATATCAAAATGATTATCATTTAAATACTTACAATATTCTAATATAAATGCCTATAAAAAAGTTTATATTTTTCAAGCTAATGCACATTTTTTAGTATTTATCAGCCAAAAATAACATTTCAGGGGCAAAAACTCCTACATGGATAATCATATAGTTACAAAACTTGGTATCTTGTTAAATTTGTCCATGCTAAAATTTTAACAATGTTTTAAATTCATTTATCTCTTAATACACAAATGTATTTGCAAGAAAATTGCCTAAAACTGCATAAATCACAAATTAGGTCATGACCTTGATTTGTGACCTTGACCCTATTTTAATGGTCAATTCAAGAAAAAGTCAAAACTGAAAACCCAATGTCAATATCTATTCAAATAGTCAAGTTATAACAATTTGAAGCCATTTTAAGAAATTTTTAAAATTAAATGCAAAAAAGCATAACACATTTTTTGACCAAATTTCATCAAATGAACAAAGTACAGACTTAAGACCCTAGAGAAGCCAAATATCACATCAGATTTTTCCTCCAATCATCAACTTCGGAGAAGAAGATATTTTTGAACCCATAGGTCACCTTGACCTAGTTTTAGTAGTAATGGCAATGCCATGAACAAATCTGAATTGCACCGGCCATTATATGCTTCTGACCAAGTATCAATGAAATCTGTCCAGCAGTTTTGGAGAAGTCGAAAATAGGTGTTAACAATCCACACACACGCACACACATACACACGCCACACCATGCCATAAGTTCACATGACCTTTCAGTCAGGTGAGCTAAAAAAACAATACATAAACTTCACAAATCTGTTAAAATACAAGGATTGAAATTTACATGAATATAGATATACAGAGAATCTCAACGGAGTTTTCATTAAATATAATAATTATCACAGAATATAAACATACACAATAAAACCCATTTTATCCAAACATCTTTGGGATGAGGAATTTTTAAAGGATCAGAGTTCCATTTTCACAGGCCAAACTGTATTAGTTTTGACAGATTTTCCACATTCTTCAGGTTCCATTTTCACAGGTCCCACTGTATCAATTTCGACAGATTTTCAACATTTTCCTGGTACCATTTTCACAGGTCCAACTGTATTAGCTTAAACAAGTTATTAACTAACTGCAAGTTCCATTATCACAGTTCCAACTTCGATTTTTTTTTTTACAAACCTTTTTCAAAAGCCAGAGAAATAAATATTTTGCTGACTGCTAGATCATCAACTGTTTCAGAATTTAAAACATAAAGATAACATAGTAAGTTTAGTACAGTGTCTTCTAACTTGCTCTATAATCCACTATTCTGGAATTGAAAACGTACAGATAACAAAATATTATTAGCATGCAGTGTCCAGTAAATAGCTTGGCCTTCAACTTTTTTCCAGATTTTTAAAAATAAGGATAACAAAGTAATTTTAGCACACAGTGTTGCCCCAGTAGCTCATTCATAGATTGTTTTGGAATTGAAAACCTACAGATGACAAAGTATTATTAGTACACAGTGTACCACGCATAGCATGGTCTTCAACTTTTATAACATTCAGATGACAAAGTATTATTAGTACACAGTGTACCACGCATAGCATGGTCTTCAACTTTTATACATTCAGATGACAAAGTATTATTAGTACACAGTGTACCACGCATAGCATGGTCTTCAACTTTTATAACATTCAGATGACAAAGTATTATTAGTACACAGTGTACCACGACTAGGATGGTCTTCAACTTTTATAACATTCAGATGACAAAGTGTTATTAGTACACAGTGTACCACACATAGCATGGTCTTCAACTTTTATAACATTCAGATGACAAAGTATTATTAGTACACAGTGTACCACGACTAGGATGGTCTTCAACTTTTATAACATTCAGATGACAAAGTGTTATAAGTACACAGTGTACCACGCATAGCATGGTCTTCAACTTTTATAACATTCAGATGACAAATTATTAGTACACAATGTATCATGCATAGCATGGTCTTCAACTTTTATAACATTCAGATGACAAAGTATTATTAGTACACAGTGTACCACGACTAGGATGGTCTTCAACTTTATAACATTCAGATGACAAAGTATTATTAGTACACAGTGTACCACGCATAGCATGGTCTTCAACTTTTATACATTCAGATGACAAAGTATTATTAGTACACAGTGTACCACGCATAGCATGGTCTTCAACTTTTATAACATTCAGATGACAAAGTATTATTAGTACACAGTGTACCACGACTAGGATGGTCTTCAACTTTTATAACATTCAGATGACAAAGTGTTATAAGTACACAGTACCACGCATAGCATGGTCTTCAACTTTTATAACATTCAGATGACAAAGTATTATTAGTACACAGTGTTCCACGACTAGGATGGTCTTCAACTTTTATAACATTCAGATGACAAAGTGTTATTAGTACACAGTGTACCACACATAGCATGGTCTTCAACTTTTATAACATTCAGATGACAAAGTATTATTAGTACACAGTGTACCACGACTAGGATGGTCTTCAACTTTTATAACATTCAGATGACAAAGTGTTATAAGTACACAGTGTACCACGCATAGCATGGTCTTCAACTTTTATAACATTCAGATGACAAATTATTAGTACACAATGTATCATGCATAGCATGGTCTTCAACTTTTATAACATTCAGATGACAAAGTATTATTAGTACACAGTGTACCACGACTAGGATGGTCTTCAACTTTATAACATTCAGATGACAAAGTATTATTAGTACACAGTGTACCACGCATAGCATGGTCTTCAACTTTTATACATTCAGATGACAAAGTATTATTAGTACACAGTGTACCACGCATAGCATGGTCTTCAACTTTTATAACATTCAGATGACAAAGTATTATTAGTACACAGTGTACCACGACTAGCATGGTCTTCAACTTTTATAACATTCAGATGACAAAGTATTATTAGTACACAGTGTACCATGACTAGCATGGTCTTCAACTGTTCCAATTTATAACATTCAGATGACAAAGTATTATTAGCACACAGTGTACCATGACTAGCATGGTCTTCAACTATTCCAATTTATAACATTCAGATGACAAATGATATTAGCACACTGTGTCCCGTGATTAGCATGGTCATTAACTATTCTGGAATTTAAAATGAACAGATGACAAAGTAATTTTTGCACCATAATGTCCTCGCCACCAATATGTGTCTTTACCCTTGTGTTGAAACAAAATATATCTGACACCTGCTGGATAATCTCTGAAGGTATGCTTAACCTGTAAAATACATGTCAATAAATTCAATTAATTACATGACAGGAAAAAAGTTGTGATTTACAAGAAAGTACATGTATACAAAATTCCAATTTGTCTCCACTTTCGTGTGACCACTACGATAGCTCAGTTGGGAAAGTATTTGGTTCATTTTTGGGAAGTTGGGGTATAAACCAAGGCCGGATCTGACCAAGACTTAAAAACTGGTAGTGACTGTGCTTACTCTAAGCACTCGGCATTTAGAAATGAAAGTCACAAAATTCTTCATAGGAGACATTAAAAACCAATAACCCATGTCACGGCAGGCATGGCATGCTAAAGAACCCTCCCTGTGTATTGCCAAGTGAACTGCAAAGACCAAACTTTCTGCCACTTCACCTACAGCTGGTGACATCTCAATATACTAGTAATTAAAATATTCTTGACTGGGGTGTAAAACCCCATTAAATCAATCTATTATTTTAATTTTTGAGTTACAAACTTTTTAACTTAAAAGTACCACAAAGATGAAATATACATGTATAACTATAAATTTAGTAGAAAAAAATGAAATGAACACCAGTAGTATTAATTTATTTATTTATAAAAGGTACAGATAAGTAAATTATGGCATCTATGGGTAGCCGTACATGTGCTGTATATGTTTAATAGATGATACTTGTTTTTCTCATGAAAAACTATCATGGGTTGCGCAAGAGTAGGAATAGGGTTGCGCACGAGTAGGAATAGTTGATATGAGTAGTTACACAAGGTACTGTCATTCAAGCCATAACATCACAAGGCACATGTTGTTTTGTTTTTTCATACTAATAATAAAAGCAATGGTAGTGATGATAAAAATAATAATGGTGATGATAATAATTAGTGAAATAATAGACATAATAATGATATTTGATACTTTGTAACTTCATAAAGACAATGCTCCACATGCGAACAGTGACGTCATAGACTTTACCCGCAGATTGCGGGAAAACGTTTTCTAAACTGACGTATAGAATTTTCAATGGCATCCATTCATCCGTCTTTTTTGAAAAATTCATCTTTTAATAATTGTTTATTCAATTTTCACTTGAAAATGTAATTCATGTTTGTTGTTATTTTATCAATTTTAATAATTTATTCATATCTAGATTGATCAGTGGGATCAGATGTCAAATGTTAGTTACATGCGGGCGGGGTCAGACGTCAAATGTTCTTTTTGAATGACAGGGGACAACCCATTTTTCTGAGAAGGTGCACCAGCAGTGCATTTCCAAACCATTTTCAAAATTACATGAAAAATGTCAGTCGGATATAAAATTATTTTTAATAAATATTGTAAATATAAGAAATAAAGTAATTTTCCAATGTCTTTATGAACTTGTAAAGTATAATGGGCTGTCTCAAATTTTTGCATAAAAGGCTTATCAAAACAGTGTCAATTTCTGACATAAAAATTTTCCAAAAAAATTCCGCATATATTCAGAAGAATTAATCAGAGGAAAATCGTTTATAACTCCAATGGCTAAACCAGAAAAAAATTCAAGTTAACACTCTATGTCCAAAATTAATGTTCTTCATGTAATAACATTTTCAATTTTCACTTATAACCCTTTGAACAACCCATCCGGGCTGGTGAAACAGTGTACCCTATTAAATAAAACTTACACTAAACCAATCTTTACCAGCATTTTTTGTGTCTTCAAATTCAAATTTATCTAGTTGTTTTTTCTCTTTATCCAGTAAACATACTTTTATCTCATAGTTAATTCCACAATCATGTCTGGCTGAATACCTGTAATATATAATAAATATTTATTTATTAAACAAGATGTATTAAAAAACCTAATTATTTAACATGCCATATTTATCAAGAGTATATATTATCAGCATCTCACTGAGTCAGTTATGTTTTAAATAAAAAGATAGCATATTTACCCTATCATTATTTACCAAAGGTGCATTTCAAATCAAATGGCCTTATGATCTTATTTACAAGAATAGATTTAACTTTAAAACTGGAATAACAAAAGAAAAACCATTCTTTGGCAAGTATTTCTAAAACAAGTGGTTAAGAACTAAACACTTACCATTCTGAAATTTCAATATCTGGTTTGATATTGTCTAGAACCTCAGGATCACAACCCTCCTGAATCAAATCAATTAACTGGCGTTTTTCTGCCCACTCATATGAAGTTGCCCAACATCCAACATCACCTGTGTTTTTTTTAATATAAAAAAAAATATTTAGTAACAGTAAATGAATAAATAAAGAGAACACCTGCAATAAAACTTTTACATGACAAAATGCTATTTATATAATAGTAATGGTGTTTTGCACTCCAATCAAGATTAATCTAATTGTACAAAGTAGAGTTAAGTTGAGTAATGGTGTTTTATGCCCCAGTCAAGATTCTTCCACTTATTTAGAGGCGGTCAGTTCTTGGATGGTAGGGGAAAAGTGAGTGCCCCGAGAAAACCACCAAACTTCATCATGTGAACTGACAAATTTTCTTTAGGATCTGTTCAGAGTGGGATTTAAACCCAGGTGGTGAGAGGCGCTGTGATCTGTAAGCATGCATTTAGACCACTCAGCCACCGAGGCCCCCTTATATTGAGTGAGGTGAAATGGAGTTAAGTAATGATGTTTTACAATAAAGTCTCTTTTTTTTATTTACACTGGATGAAATGGAGTTGGTTTTATGGTTTTACACCCAGGTCAAGATTCTTTCACTTATTTCAAGTGAAGTGGAATAATTATGTTTTAAATCAAGACAAATTTTGTTCATTCATATCATTTTGATCAGCTATGGAATGATGGGGGAAACCTGAACACCATGAAAAACAATGTTTGCCGAGTGAACTTACATACTATCTCACAAAGGCAGATCCTAGTGTACTGTAAGTTTGTCAGTTTGCTTGCTGAAGGTTTGTGTTTTTTACAGGGCACTCTCATTTCCTCCACCAAATAAAACTGACCACCTTGATATAAGTGAAAAAATCTTGACTAGTGTAAAAAAAATTCCCTCACTGCACTTCCCTGTAGTCTGTAAAACTAAACCATACCTGTAATTTTATCATTGTAATTTCTGACAGGGTAAGATCCAATAGGAGTTTCTTCAACCCTAATACCATTTCCACCATTTTGAATTACATCCCAGTGGTTCAATTTTTCTACAAATCAGATTTAAGATGAAAACATTTAATTACATTTGTTATAAACATTTTTTCTCCTAATTTTGATATACACAGGTAAAATTTTTTTAAAAAAAATTGAAAATTATTGATACAACATAACTTTTTTAAAACAAACTTCATTTTTTGTATCTACACAGGTAATATTTTAAAAAAAAATTATTGATAAATCATAACTTTTATAAAACAAACTTCATTTTTCCCTCATCATCATAGATTAATTGAAGCTAATATACCTATACATACTACATTTTATAATTAGTAACTGTTTGTCTTTTGTTACCTTTTAGCTTCAATTAATCTATGATGATACACATTTATAATTAGTAATCGTTTTCCTTGTGTTACCTTTAGAAATCTAAAACTGGAAAAGCCCAATTATGTATTTATAAACTACATGTAAAATTCAAAACGAAAAATTTGTTAATGACAATAACAGCAACAGATCAGGCCTCAGTGTCACAATCATTCACTCAACTGAGTGTACACTCAACTCAAATTCGGGAATATTTCAATGTCATTTTTTAAGACATTACACAATTAAAATTGAATATCTTATGTTATATCTTAATTGTTTAGTGTCGCTTTGTGAAACAAAATGAAATATTGTTTCATAGAACTCAAAATTTTTAAAATGTTGATGAGCAAAAAAGGGCAATATTTGAGTTGAGTGTGTACTCAGTTGAGTCAATGTCTGTGAAACTTGAGCCTGAACTTTATTTGTTAACCAGTGTTTGATCCACATTCCCTCCTTCATCAGTATGAATTCATAAACATAAATGTTTCCTTGATCTCCATTCCATCCTTCATCAGGATGAATTAATAAACACTAATATATATACTTCTGTATGGTCTGAAAACAACTTATCATCATCATCATCATCATCATCATCAGTTTCTTTTGATTAAGGAGCAGGTTCAGAAGCATTGTCTTCACTCAAGTTGATTTAGTACAGGGATCTTGGAGGAAACGGAGAGGCGAGAAAAAACCATCAACCTTCTGCAAGGAAAACTCGCAATTTAATTTTCTAACACTAAAATCTTTCCAACAGGGAATTCAGGCACTATCATATGTAAGCTATTCGGAGCTTTAGCACAGTTGAATAGCTCATCTGCAAGAGTATAATCAAGCATAAAACTTTAACATCTGTCCAAGAATTCTTTCTTAACCAAAACTTTTAATATCAAATGCCAATGCTCATACTGGGGGTATGACAATTGTTTTTTTTTTATTTAACAAAGGGAAAGTAAAGATGGTTGATATTGAACATCTGAAAAAAAAGTCAAACCTGTAAATACAAAACCCTGAGTAAACTGAAAACTGTTCAAATTCAACTAAGGGTCAGCTCTGGCCATCACCAATGTTTGTAATTGTAAGGGTTGGCAACAAAATTTGACTACTGATAGTTATTTTTGCAATATGTAATTTTGTGTCAATCCAAATAAAATAAACATGAAAGAAGATTCTGGAATCAAAGTATACAAAACTGTGACAAAATTTGGCTTTTGTTGATATTCTGGTGACAAAATTTCATGAGCCAGAGCTACAGCCCTGCAACTATTTTTTAAAGTCACATCATAAATTCTGTTTCTTTAATTAGACTGCAAATCACAAAAGTGTCTAATTTTAAAAAAATCTTTAATTGTAAATGTGACTGGCTTGGACAGGTTCTACTGTACAACCCAATTTGGGTCTACCAGGGTACCAGTTGATAATCACATCATTTGGAGAAAGGGGCTTTGGTTGCCAAGTAGCCCAAGGCCAACACTTACAGATCATGGTGCCTCTCACCATCTAGGATGGAATTCCACTGAAGCAGACCCAATTTGAAAAAAAAAATTGTCATATTATATACTGAAAGTTGTAGGGTTTTTATGGGCATTCCTGTTTCTTCTACCATCCAAGAATTGACCATGTCAATGTAAGAGAAATAATCTGATTGGGGCATAAGACACCAATACTCCACTCTATTTTGATGATAAGAACTAACGTGATTCTAAACCCAATGGAAATGGATAGCGTATCACTGAAATACATGTTTATTCAAAGTATTTAAAATTACCTTTTGCACATGAGTTCTTAATTAAATTTCTTGTGTATGGGTTTTTGAAGTAGTATCTTTTGAAATCATTTGGCTTGAAAGGCATATAGTTTGGATTAAAGTAACCAACTCTGAGACATTTATCATGCCATAATTTTTGTTGATTTATTACTTCATTCCAACGTTTATTGACTAATAAACAATTCTTTACTAGGTCTTTCCCTGGTAACCATGAAAACACATTAATTAGTAATTCATCAGGTAATTCTGTGATGGGAAACACTGATTTATCTTGGTATTCACTCATGACTAATTCCCTGAAAATAATAAAAGAAAAAAAACAGTACATTAATGCATTTCATGGAAGTAAATTTGGGTCAAATGACTGGTGCTTGTGACAGTTTTATATTATCATTTTTTATAATTAAAAATAACTCAACTGATTTCATGATATCATATTTATAATCAAATTAACTGATACATGTATCACTAAATTGAACTAGACTGGTGATCTAAAGGATAAATAATACCCCCGCCACCCTCTCAGGAAACCGCCAGCAGATATATACAGGTACATACATAAATTGTAAGATTAGAATTAGCTTTTATTCTGTTATTCTGAAGTTGTACCCATTTCCAGACAATAACACAAATTTCATGGGTAAAAGGAACCTTTTTTACTTGACCATAAGCATTGTGTATAAATATGAAGTCAATTTGCAGACTGGTAAAACTACAAAACAGAAAAAGGGGAATAACTCCAGAACGACAAACGGGAAAACTTCAAAAATTGTAAGGAATCTTTTTTTTATGACCATAAGCTCTCTATATCAATATGAAATCAACTGGCAGACTGGTTCTGGAGTTATCGTCCGGAAATGAGTAAAACTTCAGAATAACTGAAAAAGGGCCATAACTCTTGAACGATAAAGATCTTCCGAAATTGAAAAGAACCTCTCTTTTATGACCACCAGCTTTGCATATAAATATGAAATTGATTGACACACTGATTCTGGAGTTATCGTCTGGAAATGGGTAAAACTTCAAAATAACAGAAAAAGGGACATAACACTTGAACGATAAATGGAAATTTTTCCAAAATCGAAAGGAACCTTCCTTTTCTAACCATAAGCACTGCATATAAATCATTTGGTTAAAGACTTTTTAAATAATCATCCGGAAGATGGATGGACGGGCAGGCATCAGGAACACTATATAACCCCCCCCCCCCTTTTGAGGTGGGTAAAAAATAGGCTATATAATAATAATAATAATAATAATCTTTATTGCACAAACTCAATTACATTAATTGGTTATGGCAGATATAAAATAAAATAAATACAACAAACATAATGAACATGAATCAAAATTAAATGATACAATTACAAATATTACTAAATTAACGTTTAGCAAAAAGGGATGTAATATTGCAAGGTGCATGTTATGTGATGTTGGTCTTTCGTATTTCTAGACAGTCGTTTATAAAATTTGATGTTATTTTTAGTATTTCTCTTTTATCACTGTTGAGAAGCAATTGAATTTTTACTTTTGAATTTAGTTGATGGAAGAAGGGTGAAAGTTCCTGATCTTAGAAAAGAAGATAAGTCTATTTTGTGTATAAAGAGGGCAGTGAAATAAAAAATGTATTTCATCTTCTACGCAATTCATATTGCAACAAGTGCATAACCTGTTGTCATAGTCTATATTAGTGTATCTCCCAGTTTCAATCATAAGTTTGTGGGAACTTGTTCTGAATTTAGCAATGGTAGATCTATCAGAGAAATTAAATAATATATTCATGTATTCTGAATTAGTTTTTGAACCGAGAATTTCATTTAGTATTTTTAATTTACTTGACGATTTTATCTGATTGATTTGCTCTATTTCAGCTATATCATTTATTCTTTGTTTGATATATGGTAAATGTTGTTGAATTAAAGAGGGATTGGTAAATAGATAGGAGTATCCTAGATGATCTAATATTAATTTAAGTTTTTTGGTCCAACTATTAGTAGCCATTGTATGTTCGAAGACTTTGTAGAGTAAACTTGATTTATTTTCTGTTACATGGTACAGATATTTTATCATAGTAAAGATGATTTTTGTTTTTAAAGGTAAACGTTTAAGTTCGTGTCTTACTGCATTGTTACTAGTTTTTGAATGGACTCCTAGGATTTCTTTTAAAAATTTAGAATGTAGTAATTCGAATGGTTCGGAGTCCTTGTCTGAGCTGTAGGCTCCCCATATTTCACTACAATATAATAGAATAGGTGAAATTAACGTATCAAAAAGTTTTTCATAGATATTAAATGAGTTATTTATTCCTAACGTTTTTTTAATTTTGAAGAACGCTTTTTGTGCTTTGTCTTTCAGATCAAGTTTTGCTTGTAGGAATGATCCATTGGATTTTAGGTTTATACCAAGATAAGTTACGGAATTAGTGATTTTAAGTGATGTGTTATTAATTTCAAAGTGGTTTGAACCACTTTTACCATTTGAATTAAAGATTATGACATTCGACTTTTCGTTGTTAATTTTTAATTTCCATGTTTCACAATAATTGTATAGTGCATCTAAACAGTTTTGTAATCCTTGTGGGAGTACATATCTTTGATAATGTTGTAAATTTTTCCATTTATATTGTTGGATAGTAATTTATACATTAGTCCATCTTGCCAGACAGTGTCGAATGCTTTATGTAGATCAATAAATGCGCAATATAGTTTTTGTTTCTTGGACTTTTGATTTTCAATAAGACTATACAGAACAAAAATATGGTCTGATGTTCTACAGTTATTTTTGAATCCTATTTGATTGTCAACAATTATATTATTATCAGAACAAAATTTGGATAAGCGGATAGATAGAATTTTGTTAAACAGTTTTCCTAAACAACTCGTCAAAGATATGCCTCTATAGTTTGCTGGATCCAGTTTACTTCCTTTTTTATGAATCAATGTAATGATTCTCTCATTCCATGTTGATGGGAAAGATCCAGCATTGAATATAAAATTAAAAAGTTTTGTAATTGGTTTGATGAGATGAGTGATGCCATATTTAATCATTTCATTAGTTATCATATCAGCTGCTGGACTTTTATTATTTTTCATGTTCTTGACACTTCTTATTATTTCTTCTTCTGTGAAAGGTGAATTTATGGTTGAGGAGTAATTTATATTTTGAGTTATTGATTCAAGTTTATGTTTTTTTATCCCGTTTATTATTATCAACAAGTTTATTAAAGTATTTAATAAAACTATCAGAAGGTAAATGTTCTTGTTTATTTACTTCTATGGAACTTAGTTTGTTTATTGTATTCCAGAAAAACTTTGCATCTTTGTTGTTAGTATTGTTTAACTCAAGTAGCAATTTAGTTTTGTAATTCTTTTTCTCAATTTTACATGATTTTTTATATTTGGCTCTGTATATAAAAAATAGTTTTTGGTTGTTTCCGTCGAATGGATTTTCGTTAACAAGTTTTTCATATTTCTTTATACTATCTCTTAAATGTTTGCATGTTTGCGAGAACCATGGTTTATTAATTTGTTTGTGTTTTTGTTTCATTTTTTTTATTGGGTTGTGTCAGTTTTAATGATTTCCTAGCAACCTCTACTATAATATCTTGAAGATCTTTTACTGCTTCCTTAGTTGAAGTAAAATGTTGGTTATTAAAACATTGTAGTTTTCGTTTTATATTATCTTGAAGAAAGCCATCTTGAAAGGGGATTATAGACTCATTTGACCAAATAAATTTTGGTAACAGTGGATTAAGAACAGATAGAGGTTCTTCGGGAAAAGAAATATCAACTTTAATATTATAGGATAATAAACAGTGATTAGATAAAGCTGAAAAGTCATGTATTTTAAATTTAGTTATGTTTTCAAGAAATTCTGAAGATGATATCACATAATCAATGGTGCTACATCCATTATAGTTATAGCTAGTAAATCTTCCAAATAAATCTCCAGTAGATCTACCATTTATTACAACATAAAATTATAACAGGTATGCTGTGGAGCAATGAATATTTGTACATAAACAATTACATATTTTCATTCATTCATTAATCATTCAATCGTTCATTCATTCACTTTCTTTTTCATTCATTCAAGATTGAACTAAGTATCGTCACAATACCGTCTCCTGGTTTTACTAATTCCATTTCATGACGTCAATTAAGATACTTTTCTAATATCTAAATGCTTAAAAAACATCCCATCTTTCTAGCAACTCAATTATAGCGTTTCCTCTTTCAGTTTCAGAATATGAAATCTCATCTTTACATTTTTTTAAGAGAAATATAGTCTTTTGGATTACTTTATTTTCTCACTATGGTGTGAAGTAATAACAGAAAACGGTAACATGATGAACTGACATGAAAATGATTTCCGTGATCTCTTCACTATCATCTGATCATGGCAGCATAAGACAGAAAAATAAGCACCCGTGTCTCTGACAGGTTCGTCCAGAACTTTCCTTTTCGTTGATATTGTTAATATTTGAAATAATAACTCCTACACAATTTACTTACCTGTTATTTACATTTGTGGCTGATTTACTGTTCTCTCCCATTCCTCATATAAGTATGCGTTCGGGTTACCGCTAATGACACCATTGGTAACCATAAATGGCGACCGAAGTTGCGTTCATGTTATAACCAATAGCAGCCATTGGGTACCATAAGAAATGCAAGCTTATGGCGTATTTCAAAATAGCATGATGTATCAACTATAATACAACCGTTGACTTTTTACCCGAGTACGACTCGTTTTAAAAAAAAAAAGTCGAAAAAATCGACCATATCACATCATAATCACTATAAAAAGTGTTTGTATTATAGTTGATTCATCATCAGGAAATATTTAAAAGTAAAACAAGTCTAGATAATTTTATTAAATTGCCCAGAAAACAAATATCCAGGAAGGGGGAGGTACCCGTCCCCAAGTACCTGTGATAGCATCTGATAGTTCCTAAATTGGTAGGATTACGTTTGTGACTCCTTAGTCTTTATCAAGGAAATATTTTACACAAAACCACATTATTTTTAGATAACACTTGCACTCAATGGAATAAACTGTGAAACACTGATTTAACCGTGACTTTACTCAAACAATCGTTACGTCAGTATAAAATTTGGCCCCTTTGCAGAGTTGTTGTTCTTTCTACGATTTGAAAGAATGCCATAGACGTAAACTTATACTTATTATAAAAATTCGGCTATAAAGAAATATGACATTTTATTTACTTAATTATGAATGGATCTATTTTTTCAAACTGTTTAGAAAACAACCCGGCAGCGACATTTAAAACGAATGTCCGGCTGAAACAACCGTAACACAATGCCAAAGTTCTGAATTGCACCGTGGCACGCATAGGCATTTTCGCATTTTTTGGTTTGTTTTGTTTTGTTTTTTTTTTCTTCACGATACTAAAAATGATTAAATAGATAAATAAATAAATAAATAAATAAATAAATAAATAAATAAATAAATAACAAAATTCGGAATCGGGTGTAAAGAAGGTGTTTACCAAAAATACCCTATTTATGTTTCACCGAACAATAATAAAAAAAAAAAACATCAGTTACAAATATTGATGCGACATTTGCTCTAAGTTTTCATCTTATCCAAAGTTTCTCACCTCTGATGATATTCGATGTTATATGTGACATAATCATGTTGTAGATCAGTAGGTCCATTGTATTGACACTTTAAAGTGACCATCAATACGTATACGTGAAATACTAAACAACTACATTGTATATTAAAAATAATCCTAAAATGGACCCCTAAAAATAAATAATAATAATAATTATTATTATTATTATTATCATTATTTATTTATTTATTTATTTATTTATTTATTTATTTATTTATTTATTTATTTATTTATTTATCAATTAATTAAAGTGCTAAAATACAACGTAAATATCCGGTGCAGTCGAAAAAAACATAAAAAATGTCAGTGCACAGTTGTGATATACATGATTAATAATTATGTTTTAAATACTTCTTTAATAAATTTCAAAATGCATTACACCCAAATATAAAGGCCAATTTTTATTAGTTTGCTAATTTCATTTTAGAGTCGAAGGTCGAAATACAGAAAACCATCACAGAGTCATCTCTTTGGATTGGGCCTCGCCGATAAACAGGCCGAAACGTCGAGACCACCTGCGGGCCGGTCGGAGCAACGATTGAAACATAGAAGCTGAAACCCCAAACAAAAATAAAAATAAAATTCTCTATCTACATGTATTACTGTAATAGATAATCTCAATATATGGCCAATCGGAACATTTGGAACAAAGCATCCTATTCATCAGTCATACACAATTTTTGAATGTATTTAATGATAAAATTAAAAAAAGGTACTTAGTATATGAAAAATCCAACAATTCATGGCTTTAATATTACTCTGCTCCTAGAAGTTATTGGTCTCGAATACAAAGAAAATACATATATTGATTTTGTCGATCTTGATTTTTGTAAGGCCTTTGACAGAGTTAGTCGCAGCAAAGTGCAAGACGGAAAATATAACATTTCTGTCCCAACTAGAGCAAAAATTGATTGATTGATTTAATGGAGTTTTAAGTTCTAGTCAAGAATATGTCACTTGTATCGAGACGTCACTAGCTATAGGTGAAGTGGAAGAAATCTTTCTGCAGGAAGGTTTTTTAGAGTACCACGCCTGTCGTGACACAGGTCATCGGTTGTTAAGGTCTCCTCCAACTAAAAAAAATAGTAGTAATAAATGATTAGGTACTACGGAGCCCCGTTAGTACCACAGACAAATAAATACAATGAAACTTCGAGTGCACTACTTTGGAAATCGAGAGAGAGAGAGAGAGAGAGAGAGAGAGTTTATGCTTGCTGGTAATCCTGTGGTGGAGTTGAAAAAAAAAATCTTCGCCGGAAAAGGTTCTAACACATGCTTACATGAAAGGTATAGACCTTAACTTTTTTACGAAAACAACTCTCTCTCTCTCTCTCTCTCTCTCTCTCTCTCTCTCTCTCTCTCTCTCTCTCTCTCTGGTTTATGTTAAAGTTACATACTGCGATAGGTTAATTTAAGTTAAAACAAGGTTTAAATCACAAAAAACTCTTTATCTTTAAAGGGTACCTGTAACGATTTTCAGTTTTGACATATTTTATTCGTCGTACTTAAATATGACTGTAGCGAAAATTTCATAAAATTCTATTCCATAATAAGGTAGATATTTGCGATTTTCTAATACATCTCTAGAAATCCAAATCAAAAAGGTCGATATCGAGGCTCCCGTGTTGTGACGTCATACGAGAAACATACCTCCACAGAATATTATTTACCAACTACTAAAATAAGACAAATACGAACTCGTAGTTTAACTTTCTATGATTATTTTACGGGAAAACTATTTAACGAAGTGGAATTAACATTCGTTTGACATGTACCGATAATTAAGATTATTTTTAATCCTTTTGTTTATTAGACACATTCCTTAGATTTAGACCCACACCTGTAATTAACAGGATGTCACTTATAATTTGCAAAATTGATTTGCAGGTTGATAAAGTTATCTTACAGCCGGTAATATACAATAACATATTTACAGTTCGAGTAAAGTAAAATAATTTTATTTGGTAAACGTTATTTGTCATATACAGTATAAAGATTTCACTCCGGAAAAATGGATATTTCATTTGTAAATTTTAAAAAGTAAGAAAAGAATTCTTTCTTAGTTTCCATGTCAATAATAATAATAATAATAATAATAATAATAATTATTATTATTATTATTATTATTATTATTATTATTATTATTATTATTATGAAATACAACTTTTAGGCAAAATCAAAAATTAAAAATTGACCACCAGAAGAGTCTATTTAAAACATGTTTATTGAACTACTTACAGCATTTGATTTTATTAGATTTCAGATTACACTTTTCCTTGGGCATACATTTAGCTGTGATATTCTTAAATTCTTTATTCTATATATATTCATAAAAAATTCATAAAACTATTATCATTATTATTATTATTATTACCGTCTTGTTTTTTTTAATGTGGTCTCATTCTAAAATCTGTGTCATTTCATTTTAAACATTTATAATATATTTCGCGTAAAATAATTTGAGATGGAATATCTTGTTTTTTTTTCTTTTTTATTATCCTAGCATTAATTAACCATGGGACAGTTGAAAAGAACTATGTTACAAACTTTAATTGTGCGAAAATTTTCCAATTATCAAGGAAATGTGATGCCGCCAGACTACTTAAAAGTTTTCTACATCACGGTCATTTAATTTCAACTGTCAATAATCATTGCACAAAAGAACATAGGCGATTGGTTTTTTATGTATTGATTTTTAGCCGGTGCCACTGTCATGTGCTGATTTCGAATATTTATTACTGAAATAATGCATACAAAATTCAAAATTTTGAATGCATTATTTTAATAGAAATTCAAAATCAGCACATGACACAACAGTAAGTTCCATAATATTCACCCGGTAGTCTGTCCAGTCCGACTTGATATTTAATTCATTTTAAAATGTCGACGATAAAATTAATTTTTCGTGTATTTGACTAGTTAAAACTAATCGCGTATTTTTTGTTATAGCTATGCAACTTATCGTAATTCTCGAGTCTGTCCAGTCCGACTTCATAAAACAATTTATTTTCTTAAGTCAAAGATATAATCATTTTTCGTGTTATTGACAAGTTAACACTCGTCAAGTATTTTTCAACAGCTATGCAACCAAATGCAGGTCGGGACTCGACTCATTATGTTCATAGGATTCGTTCATTTCTGGTTCGAATAAATAACGGTTTTACTCCAAATTCATCACTGATAAGATTGTCTACTGCTTCCCGAAATAATGACGAACTATTTGACATAAATAGGTACATGTCAGAGTCGTTACTTTCTTCTACATAAATCAATATATCATCATTGTTACTACTGTCTATTATGTAAGACACTACTTTTAAAGGGTACCTGTAACCAAAAATTTTTTATCACAGTTGTTTTATATATTATTTAAATATAACAATATCGAAAACCGCATCAAAATTGGTGATAAAATAAAAAAGTTATAGCGGTTTGAAATCCACATTTTTTAACTTTCTCTTTATCGCAAAGTGAAACGCCTCGTTTTAAGTTATAAACGTGTGACGTCATTGCAGTATTAGAAGTAGTGTCTTACATAATAGACAGTAGTAACTATGATGATATATTGGCGTATGAAGAAGAAAGTAACGACTCTGACATGTACCTATTTATGTCAAATAGTTCGTCATTATTTGGGGAAGCAGTAGACAATCTTATAAGTAATGAATTTTGAGTATATCCGTTATTTATTCTGACCAGAAACGGGCGAATTTGATGAATATATTGAGTCGAGTCCCGACCTACTCGAAAATTGTGACTACATTTGGTTGCATAGCTGTTGAAAAAACGTGACGAGTGTTAACTTGTCAACAACACGAAAATTGATTATATCTGACTTTTTTTTTAAAAAAAAATAAATTATTTTATTAAGTCTGACTGGACAGACTCAAGAAATACGATAAGTTGCATAGCTATAACAAAAAATACGCGATTAGTTTTAACTTGTCAAATACACGACAAAAATTAATTTAATTGTCGACATTTTAAAATGAATTAAATATCAAGTCGGACTGGACAGGCTACCGGATGAATATTATGGAACTTGCTTTGGTGTCATGTGCTGATTTTGAATTTCTATCAAAATAATGCATTCAAAATTACATAAAAATCCAATCGCCTATATGCTTGTTTGTGCAATGTTTATTGACAGTTGAAATTAAATGACCATATGTAGAAAACTTTTAAGTAGTCTGGCGGCAACACATTTCCTTGATAATTGGAAGATGTTCACACGATTAAAGTTTGTAACATAGTTCTTTTCAGCTGCCCGATGGCTAATTAATGCTGGGGTAATTAAAAAGAAAAAAAAAGACAAGATATTCCATCTAGAATTATTTTACGCGAAATATATTATAATTGTTTAAAATGAAATGATACAGATTTTAGATGGGGACCACATTAAAAACGAGATAATAATAATAATAATAATAATAATAATAATAATAATAATAATTTTATGGATTTGTATATATAGAATAAAGGATTTAAAAATATCACCGTGAGTTATATGTATGCCCAAGGAAAAGTGAAAACTAAAATCTAATATAAAATCTAATAATCTATAATCTAATTAAATGTCGTACGTAGTTCTATAAACGTGTTTCAAATAGACTATTCTGGTCGTCAATTTTGAATTTTCAATTTTGCCTAAAAGTTACATTTCATTATTATATTATTATTATTATTATTATTATTATTATTATTATTATTATTGACATAAAAACTAAAGAAAAATTTCTTTTTCTTACTTTTTAAAATTTTAAAATGAAATATCCTTTTTTTCGGAGTGAAAACTTTATCATGACTGTATATGACAAATTACGTTTATCAGATAAAATTATTTTACTTTACTCGAACTGTAAATATATTATTGTATATTACAGGTCGTAAGATAACTTTATCAACCTGCAAATCAATTTTGCAAATTATACGTGACATCCTGTTAATTACAGGTGTGGGTCTAAATCTAAGGAATGTGTCTAATATACAAAAGGATTAATAATAATCTTTATTATCGGTACATGTCAAACGAATGTTATCCACTTCATTAAATAGTTTTTCCCGTAAAATAATCATAGAAAGTTAAACTACGAGTTCGTATTTGTCTTATTTTAGTAGTTGGTAAATAATATTCTGTGGAGATATGTTACTGGTATGACGTCACAACACGGGAGCCTCGATATCGACCTTTTTGATTTGGATTACTAGAGATGTATTAGAAAATCGCCGATATCTACGTTATTATGAAATGGAATTTTATGGAATTTTCGCTACAGCCATATTTAAGTACGACGAATAAAATATGTCAAAACTGAAAATCGTTACAGGTACCCTTTAATACTGCAATGACGTCACACGTTTATAACTCAAAACGAGGCGTTTCACTTTTCGATAAAGAGAAAGTTATAAAATGGGGATTTCAAACCGCTATAACTTTTTTATTATGTCACCAATTTTGATGCGGTTTTCAATATTGTTATATTTAAATAAAATAAAAAACAAATGTGATAAAAAATATTTGGGTTACAGGTACCCTTTAAAAGAAGAGTAGCGTTATCAACAAAATAATAGTTGAAAACCCATTTAAATTTCCTTTTGAAATGAGTTAGGATAAAACTGAAGAATTTCACGGTAATATAAACCAATTTGAAAATAATGAAAAAAAATTCGCAATAGTTATTTTGTATTTTTTAAAATAGTTGTTTCGTATTTTCGAAATAGTTATTTCGTTTACTAGCAATAGTTATTTCGTATATTCGAAAAAGTATTTTACCGGAACCAATATGTACAGCGGCGGCAAAAAGATGCATTGGAAACGATTTTTTTTCGCATAACATACATCGATCACGGTTACACGTGCTCATGATCCATATTAAAAAATCTATTTCGAAAAACGAAATAACTATTGCGAAAAAAACAACTTGACGAAACAGTATCTCAAAAATACTAAATTACGTACTATTGCGAATAATTTTACAAAATACCATTTCGAAAATACAAAATAACATTTTTTCACACGTCACCTCACGTGCTTCACTAAGATCAATAAGTTTATTAAAAGGTGTAAAAATTCTGGAATATCTGCCAAACTGTATTTATTACGAATAAAAATTATTTGTCGGCGAATGCTGCTACAATTTATAAGAGTTATTCCTCTTTGAACAGAATAATCTAGAAATTGTTCTTGTTTATTTATTATGATAAGTTCGATAACTCTCTCGAACTATCTAGGTCAAGCATGTGATAAAAACAAAACGAAAGTACTGGAAATTTCCGGTCTAGCAAATAAGTATATATATAAAGCGTGATGGAGTCCGAATACACTAGGTTAAAGTTGAACAGTAACAGAAGCTTACTTTGCTTAATTGTTTCACTACTAACGTATCGCAATGGCTCTTCGACCAAGAAATTGGATGATGTGGGATGACCCATGGTATGACATGATTTCACCATCTAGAATTTTTGATCAACATTTTGGACTCGGCTTGACAGATGATGATTTTGAGCCTCCAAGATTATGGCGCGGCATGTACGTAAGACCGAGAGTGCAGCAGCCTCCCCAACACACGGGGATGTCTGAGGTAAGTAAAGACTTTACTTGCTATTCTAATTTAATTTTCTTTGTTTATATTATTTTTTAATTACAAAGCATTATGCACAATGCAGATGGAACCCCATTCGTATTATTAGAAATAGTTTTAAAATGTAGCTTTTCAAAATAATTTGGCCGACTAATGCATTGAAAAGTTTTGTTTTTTTTTAAAAAAAAAAAAAAAGATTTTTTTAAGTAGAACAACTTTTAGAAGTTTAAGATATGTTGCTTTATTTTGTATTACCCTCAAGCATGCATGTATGCATCACGATATGCATGCATGCATGCACGCACACACACACACACACACACACACACACACACTCTATTCGCATTATTAGACTTTAAATATGTAGCTTTTTTAAAATAATTCGGCCGACTGATCGAAAAGGTTTTTTTTAAAAAAGATTTTTATAAGTCGGAACAACTTTGGAAATTTAAAATATGTTGCTTTATTTTTATTACCCACACGCACGCACGCAAACACACACACTTTTTGATAGCATTAATTTCCGACACAATTTTGTTGACGTTTGACAGGTTAGCAATAATGAGAAGGAATTTAAAATGATGGTGGATGTCTCCCATTTTAAACCGGAGGAGATCAATGTAAAGACGGTAGACAAGAGTGTTGTAATTAGTGGTGAACACGAGGAAAGGTCAGACGAACACGGATTTATACAGAGACAGTTTTCAAGAAGGTTTCTTCTACCCAAGGTAAGAATTTGATTTATATGAAACTCCATTTTCAATATTTCTTTTTGTAAAAAATCAAAATTCTGCACATGACAAGGTGTAGACTGTTTACTTAAATATATTTACTACTCGAGGTTAAAAACTAATGGTTTAGTTTAAAAAGTTCAACATGTTTATTGAGGAAAACTGATAAATATAGCTTGCAAAGCCTGGACATAGATATACGGCTGATAAAAAAATCGATTTTAAATAGGTTTTTAAGTTAGGTCATGCTATCATACGCCACATCCTTAGACCTTTGTTTTTATAAATTCGCCAGTATTTTTCCCCGAAATGGTATAGTCGAAATTCAGAACCTTTCAGTAGGTTTGGGTAACATTGCTGAAAGAGTGACATTATAAAATATTTTTAATGCATTGATAAGGAAATTGGGGGAGAGGGGGTCAGCTGAAAAAAAGTTAGCTTTAGGCACGGTAATGATTACCTGTAGGCGAGACTCTATGAATAGCTTTATTGGTAAAAAATAAATTTCCATGGGTGCCCTTTTGATCTGAATTTTGTTATTTTTCCATTAGTACTTGCACTTAAGGGGGCATGGTTTAGGTTTACAGGATTCGAACTCGCATAGGTACCCGCGCGGGTAATAAGAGTTCACGGTGAAATCGTTAGCCATTCAACTTGAGTTTAGTAAAAATTTGAATTTTGCGAGATTTAAAAATGTATTTTTGCGTGATTTAAAATGATGAAATTTTTCCACTTTCAAAAAGCTAAGCATGTGGTTTAAATCGACAAAACTATGCATTAAAACTTGATAATTGTTTATTGA
Organism: Tegillarca granosa; assembly: GCA_029721355.1. Classification (NCBI taxonomy): domain Eukaryota; kingdom Metazoa; phylum Mollusca; class Bivalvia; order Arcoida; family Arcidae; genus Tegillarca; species Tegillarca granosa. The sequence continues at coordinate 22,991,412 of CM056595.1, forward strand.
TTAATTTTTCAATATTTCTGTTGTCATTGATATAACTAATCATGCTTGAACAAACTTAGGTTTTTAATATTTTTTCATTTTTAGGGCTTGTGTACCGAAAAAGGGTTCATTTTTATTAACTACTCTGAAAAGGGTCAATGGCATTGCCATAAGGCAAAACTTGGGTTTTACTTTTCTGGTGTCTGTGAGGAGGGGGGGGGGGGGGTGTGTCAAAATATGAATGTTACCGTAATGTATTTTCTACTCGATCAAAACTAACCAGACAAGACATTTTTAATTTCATGGAATTGTTATGCTAACTATCCTATTCTTTCCTTTTAGGACGTCGACCCAAATACTATCACATCAAGTCTGTCTGCTGAAGGGGTTTTGACGGTAAAAGCTCCGAAAATGGCTTTAGAGGGACCCAAGGAAAGACCAATACCAATTCAACATGATCCGACCCCGGCCGTAACGCAAGGAAGTGACAAAGGCAAAGGAGCAGAGAAAATGGAAAATTGAGGAAACTGACCAAGAAATGGCATATCCTGTTGCCATAGTTGCGAAGACTATCATTTTGAATCATGATTGACATTTTGTATAATATTTCTTTTTAGTTTGTTTTCATTTTGTTAGAATCATGTGATACATGTACCCAGACATTACTTTTCATTAAGTGTTAATTTTGATCTTTATTGGATTATTTAACTTGGGTTTAAACAATCATTTTTCTTAAAGTTCTGATTTAACTTTTTGGTTGAAAGAAGGATGTTTTTTTGCTTTGCACATCAAACAACAGCTGTTCTACCATAGTTGCGGAAAGAGGTGTGTTATTTTGTGATAAGGACTTGCTTGTTCATCAGGTCATGCTAACGATTATGTTCATCAGGTCATGCTAACAATTCAAGATGTAACTATAAATGCAAATAAAATGCTTAAAAATTTTTTTTGTTCAATTTATTGCTGATACATGCCTTTTGAAAGGAAGTTTTTGAGAAATAACTGGTCAGCTTTTGTAAAGAAATGCAAATTTATACTGTAACGAAAAGGGGTAGTAATATGCAACATTGAAACCACTGATTAATAATTGCACAGCACGGACAAAACCCTATCCTATTTTTTGAAGTAACGACAACCCCACCCCCACCCCCGTTAATACACGCAAGGGATACTATTCAGGACCCATTTTCACAATCATTTCTTCACTGAATATTTTTTTGACTTAAATTTGGAAAATTTTGACAATCTGATTTACAAATCAACATTTAATAATAATATGAAAAAACTAAATCCAGATGTTACAAGCTTGAATTGATCTTCAAAAAACATAAATATCTTAAAAATATTGAGATCATAAATTTTCCAGATTTAAGTTGAGGAAAATCTTGGTTTAAGAAATGATTGTGAAACCGGGCCTGCATCTACCAATCTACTTTGCGCTTTAGGATGAATTGCCGGCGTAACATTTCTAAAGGAGAGTTACTAACATGGATGAATGAAAAAGTTCCTTAGCAGTCCCACAAGCCCAGTCTTAAAATGCATTTATTTAGTTGCTGAAATTGAAGAGTTGGTTGATTGCAATGATGTTTAACGTCGCAACAGTAATTTTTAGCTTTTCCGAAATAGAGCAAGTTATTAATCTCCGAGAATAACCTTAGAACCTGCGATCTGTGATAATTATGGCCTGCATTGTTCTACTGTGCATTCAGAGCGGTTGTTTTAAGATACTAGCTCACCGAGTCAATATGTTACAGGCAAGCAAACCACTCTTCCAGTGCAGTTATCCGTGTTTGTCAATACTCTGTACTAATACGGACCCCCAGGCGATGAAGTATTAACTATGTTAGTCTTATAAATGTATTATCTTGCTGGGGTTTTGAGTCCACGACTTCCAACTCTCGAGGCGGGTGTTTTTTTACTGAGCCACCGAGTATTTGTTGTACATTAAGAAATGATAGCTAAAGAACCAAACATCATTTCGAAAAGTTAAGTTGAGTGACGTCCCAGTCAAGAATATTCCACTTAAATATCAAGACGTAGCCAGCTTAAAGACGAAAGTGCAGAAATTTTGCCTGTGCGTTGCGCTGATGGCATTATACAGCAGGGTCCTTTATCGTGCCACGCCTGCCATGACACGGGACCATTTATTTTAAGTTCCCATCCGAAAGAACCGTGACTTTCATTTCGTAATGCCGAGTGCTTGGCGAAAGAACAGTCACTTCCCACTTTCAAGTCTTGGGTCAGACGCGGCCGGGGTTCGAACCCACGACCTTCCACTTACCTAGCGAGCACTCTATCAACTGAGCTACCACAGTGGTATTATTTCGAAAAGGCATTCTTTGATAAATTGCCCCAGTTGTTTGAAACTTGATTGATTAGTCAAAAGTTCATCGCATGTTCCATAACATGTTCTTTGTCTAAAAGTAAATATTATTTCATCAACATGAAAACGGTATTTTATAGCTGCCAACTTCATGATGTGTTAATTTTCTATTGAAGTTTAAAATTTCTAATCAAGCTTCGAACAAGTTATGTATGCACTATACTGTTTAGTCCGAGTTTCCCACTTTTACGCCTGGCGGGTTGTTAAGGTCTGAGGAAATTTAGACTTTTATACACAGAAATAATAGCACAGAAATAGCGCTCTAAACAGTCAATATCACTATTCACTCTAAAATTTACTATCACTATACTCTGAATGATGTCACAATACAAAACGATTGATTGGTTTATTCACTATCACTTTTTACACTCTGAATAGCGTCGCAACACAAAACGGTTGCGTTGATTGGTTGGTTAAATGTTTTGCTTTACGTCACCTCAGCAATTTTTAGCCGTTTGTGATAATTTTTAAAATATCGAGGATTAACTCGAGAACATTTCTTCGTGGAGAGCGGATCCAGAAAATTTTATAAGGGGGGTGGGGGAGAGGAAATACCTCATCATAAAATATTGCGAGCTTCGAATGCTCAAGCCGCAAGCGGCGAATGGTCTTGGGAGCGCTAAAAGCCCCTAGCGGATTAGCACAGGTTATACTTGGGATCCAGGAAGGGTAAAAATGGAATTTTTTAATAATTTTGGGGTTCTGTTAGTCACATTTGTCCTCCTCTTGAATTTTTCAAAAGAGAGGGGAGTTGCAACCCCCAACCCATCTCCAAACCCTTGCCCCTTAGATCCGCCAATGATAACATTGTCCTAATACTTTTTGCATGTCTATTTGCCTCGACGATTTTTGATTAAACGATGCTATTTCTAAAAATTACTCTCATGACAGACACTATTTTATAATCTTCGTCAACTAAGAATCTACCACTCTTATTATGACTACATCGTAGAAAATTCTTGCTCCGTTATGTAAAGATCACTATTGAGTATATTTCAGAGTCAGTCAGGCAATGGCATCTATGCTGTTAATTTGAAATAAAATATTGACAACTACCCTTATTTTAATAATTCCAATTTTTAATAATTTAAGATTTTTGGTTCATAAAAAGTAATTTTTAGGTTTTGTTATGTAGGTTCACAAAATTTGTAGAGCTTCATATTCTGATGCCATATATGCATAAACAAGTTTCTAGCCCATATTGATTCATGATACTTCTTAAGGTCACCGTGACCTTTGATAACGGTTGTAATGCAAGTTAATAACTATCATTGCAATCTAGCTAGTTCTTTATTCTCTGATGCTATTTGTGAAGTTTTAAGCGTCTAGGCATATAGTTTTTTCCAGATAACTTATTAGTCCCCTACCGGCCAAAGCCGAAGGGGACTTTAGGTTTGCACTTCGTCCGTCCGTCCGTCTGTCACGCCTCAGTTTCCCAAACTTTTTTTCTAAATGCTTTTAGATAATGAACTGATTTTTGGTATATGAGTCTACCATGATGAGTACCAGATCAAGTTTACGTTTCCTTTCCATCTGCTAATTTTTACCGGAGTTATGACCCTTTGGAGGAAATCAGTGTAGAGGAAATACAGAAGGCCATCAGAAAGATGAAAGACAACAAAGCTGCAGGAGTAGATGACATACCAGCAGAATTACTTAAAGTAGACATAGACGTAATATCAAAGGTCATATATAATCTGTTACAAGACATTTGGACAACGAACATGTACCAACAGAGTGGAAAAACGGACTAATTATAAAACTACCAAAAAAGGGAGATAAATCAGAATGCAACAACTGGCGTGGAATAACACTTTTACCCACAATCAGTAAAGTGTTTACCAGAGTGCTCTTAGACAGAATAAAACAACAAAAACTGAGAGAGGAGCAAGCAGGGTTTAGACCAGGAAGATCATGTTGTGACCAAATTTTCGTATTACGTAACATCTTAGAGCAGTAAATAGAATGGCAGTCTTCTCTATACCTTAACTTTGTGGACTTTGAAAAGGCGTTTGATAGTGTACATCGGGAAAGTTTATGGAAGCTCTTGAGATTGCATGGCCTACCACCGAAGATCATTGACATCATCAGGGTACTGCATGAAGGATTTCAGTGTAGTGTGACGGTTAACAATGCCAAAACAGAGTGGTTTCTAGTTACATCAGGACTTAAGCAGGGCTGTATGCTATCGCCTCTACTCTTCTTAGTGGCCATAGACTGGGTCATGAGAGAATCCACCAGAGATAAGAAAACGGCATTAGATGGAGATTGGAAAACAAACTGGATGACCTGGATTATGCCGAAGACCTATGTCTCATCTCATCCACCTACCAGCAAATCCAGGAGAAAACGAACAAACTTTATACAACATCTAGATATCTAGGATTAAACATCAATTTTAACAAGACCAAAATAATGAGAATCAATGCACGGAATAACAACCCCGTACAAGTTAATGGAGAGAGTTTGAACATCAGAGAAAGAGCTGAAAGAGATAGGGTTAACGTGGAAGGAAGTAGAAAGAAAGGCAAAGGATAGGACTGGGTGTAGGGACTGTGTGGCTGCCTTATGTGCCACCTGGCAATAAGAGGCCTAAGTAAGTAAGTAAGTATGACCCTTTGATCTCTGAAAATTCACAGGAATTTTAGTTTCCGCACTTTTTTTCTACACGCTTGCAGAAATGGAACTAATGTTTGGTATGTTACTCTACCATGATGAGTAACAGATCAAGTTTATGTTTCATTTCCATCTGCTAATTTTTACGGGAGTTATGGCCTTTTGAACTTTAAAAATTCACTGAAATTTCAGTTTTCCGCTTTTTTTTTCTACACGCTTGCAGTTAATGAATTGTTTTTTGGTATGCAGGTTACTATTACACTCCATATCAAGAAATGTTAGACTAGTGCCTCCTGTAATGTATGTGTAATGATGTATTATAAAACAAAAACTAAATTGCTTTTTACGGGAGTTATGGCCTTTTGAACTTTAAAAATTCACTGAAATTTCAGTTTTCCGCTTTTTTTTCTACACGCTTGCAGTTAATGAATTGTTTTTTGGTATGCAGGTTACTATTACACTCCATATCAAGAACTGTTAGACTAGTGCCTCCTGTAATGTATGTGTAATGATGTATTATAAAACAAAAACTAAATTGCATTACAATTGACCTAGTAATTATTCTCTTTCCACACACTGTCAAAAATATGAAGGTTTTTGGAGAATTAACATATTCATGATTAAACTTAAAATTTTTGAAAACTCCATTGCTGGTTTTTGATTTTACTATGATCAAGTTTTGCTTTACATGTTGAACATGTATAATTTATAACTATAAATCTTTGTACCATATAATAAGGTACATTTTACCTATAACTTTGGGATTAGTGAAATATGCGACCGGAAGGGACTATGTGTTATTTTGCAATACTCTCAGAATGCTTGTTTTATTTATTATGATTCCCCACCTTTGAATCACCCAAAGGTGGGGAATCATATTGTTTTCGTTCTGTTTCTTCTTCTTCTTATTATTATTATTATTATTTTTATAATTTTTTTCCCTTAAAATTGTCCGGTGCAAAACTCGGAAACGGTATGATTGGTTTCGATGAAATTTGGTACCAATAATCTGCTTTCTTGGTAGATAGGATAAATGATCAAATTTTTTTTCTATCTCGACGGCTCAGCGGTCGGTGCGTGTAAATAGCGTAATTTAATTCCAAACATCTTTCTGTCCAATACGTACAAAGATAGATAACTCTTACAGAATCTTCTTTCTTATTCAGTTTCTCAGATATATGAGCGCCCGATAAAAATGGGTAATCTGAATTAATGTATAAAGTTAAGCACTAAACAAAAATGACTGAATGTTAATGAACTACATGTTAATTAAGGGACTAACCTCTTTCTCACATACATAATTTGTTCTTAATAAATTCTCAGTTACTATGTATTAAATTGTTAAAAATATATCAAATTTTTATCAGCACTGCCAAACAACTCATTGTCATAACTCATAAACTAATGAGATCCCCATCCCTAAAGTATATATTTTCTGGTTCCTAATGATAAAATGAAAAGAATGACACAAATCAAAGACACCTAAGGTCCTTTCCCACTAAAGGGTAGGGCTGGGTGGTGCTAAGTTAATTTTAAACTATTGAAATCCCCACCCCTAATTTATGTATTTTCTGGTTCCTTATGAAAAGTTGAATAGAATGATATTAATAAAGGGCACCTAAGGTCATTTCCCTCTATGGGTGGGGCTATGTACATGTATAGCTTTTAAATAGTTAAAATCCTTTCCACTCATCTGTATATTTTCTTGTTCATTATGGACTTTTGAAAAGAGTGATAAAAACCTCCAGGAAATCATTTTCAAGAGAGGGTAGGGGTGGGAAGCCAGAATTCTTAACACCCACCCTCAGTCAAGAAACACTATCTTATGGCATACTTGATTTCATTTCTTAAGGCAAGTTTACAGGATTAAATTCCTATTCAAAGAATTGTAAACAAATTCAATAGCATTATTACATGTTTTGATATGGATAATTGCTTTAATCTCTTTGTCAATTATCCATTAATATGTAGGTTATGGCTACTTCACAGTCATGACACACGTCAATCAAATTTGTTGGTTAAACACGGTACTGACGAAAATGTGTACCATTTTGGTAGCATTTATGTAGCAATTTCAAATACCAATTTCTCTTTAAAGAATACATATTGTGTCTCAAAGTTATATTCGGTACAAACATGTAATTATACCTCTACTTTTTATTTTTTATAATAGATTTATTTAACATTAGAATTTTAATAAAGAATTTTTACGATATCATCAGGGTGGTTATCGACTCCAATTTAGAAAATATATCGTTTGCCGACCATTTGGGTACCATTTTTAAATATTTTCTAATGTTAATTTCTCTTATAATACTAAAAGTCACGTCTTTATAATTTGTTAAAATGTAAAATAATGTCTTTTTGACAAAACATATAACGTTAAATATCAACATGACGCTTTTGATAACGAATTTGTACGAAATCGTCAGGGTGATTATCGACTCAAATTCAGGAAATATATCGTTGGCCGACCATTTGGGTACCATTTTGAGCATTTTCTAATGTTTATATTTCTTTTAATACTGAAAGTCACGTCTTAATATTTTGTAAAAATTGTAAATTAATATGTCTTTTTGACATATATTATAATATTTTTTATCAACATGACGCTTTTAATAAAGAATTTGTACGATATCATCAGGGTGATAATCGACTCAAGTTCAGGAAATATATCGTTGGCCGACCATTTGGGTACCATTTTTGAGCATTTTCTAATGTTTATATTTCTTTAAATACTGAAAGTCACGTCTTTATATTTTGTTAAAATGTAAAATAATATGTCTTTTTGACATGTTGAATAAATCAATCATTAAAAATAAAAAGTAGAGGTATAATTACATGTTTGTACCGAATATAAAGACACCGTGAATATGTATTCTTTGAAGAGAAATTGGTATTTGAAATTGCTACATAAATGCTACCAAAATGGTACACATTTTCGTCGGTACCGTTAAACACCTCACAGTTCGTGAAATAGATTAGCTATCAATCAAAGTTGAATACCTGTCCAATCAAAATACACCAGCTAATAGAATTGCCAAATAAATGGATAGGACCTATGTCAGAATACAGAACGCATGATTCTGATCTATTAAACTTGTATAATTTACATACATTTTGAATTATAAATTTATACATGCAGATTCGGACTCCCGTGATCAATTGGTTTCTTTTAAGCAAAAAACATTGTTGCAACAATGGGGTATGAGGGAATGAAAATATATATTAAAATGAATACTACTCGAATTATAATTGTACAATTTGATGTTCACTTTAAATTTACTTGTCTTCCGCCCTTTCTCTAGTAGCTTTCGATTACTAGTAATGGATACTATCAATCCATCTCGAGATCAGTCCATCAGCAAGGTGTATATTTTAGGACAATATATAGATTATGGATGGTGGGGAATCATACGTAACTGGTATCCCAGTTACAATCTCTAGTTATTATTATTATTTTTTTTTTTGCGCGTTGACAATATGTAACTCTTATGTGCAAAGAATTTTTAAATGTGACTTACCGGTATTAAATATACATTCTTCGTAATGCACAATTAATATACATGTACAAACTTCTACGGTTGTGTTGTGATCAATTAAAGCATAATATAGCCGGTACATTGGGGGTGGGGGGAGATGAGTGATAAATTAACGGAATTGTATAATGTGTCAAAGGAAATCTTGAAATAAAGGGTAAGTGGGGACAATCACTTCCTCTTGAAAACTGCTAGATTTGTTTTTTTTTTTTAACCTGGTCACAATTGAAAAATATTAAGAAACCTGTCCTCCACATATATAAATGACCACTGCTAGTTTCTTGAGCTAGGATAAATACTAAAATGTATTTATTACATCAGATGGCTTGTATTAAAACTAAAAACTTTCGAAATGGATTACAAAACAAGAGGCCCATGTGCTTAACGCTCACCTGAGGATATGTTTAAAATTGTTTGCAAAGTACAATAGACAATATATTTATTACAGAAACTTTACAAGTATTCTCAAGTTAAGAACTGCAACAAAACTTAATCAGAAATATATCCAGTAACATTTCATTTATAAGTAGCTTATATAATATGCATGAAGTAACTTAGTGCAATAAATAATTTCCAAATCATTAACCAATTTCAGTATACTTATGCAACTATGTCCTTGACCTTTGAACATATATGACCTTGAACCATATATGATCGTCATGTCAATATCTACAATATTCTAATGTACATAGCCTTTACAAAAAGTTAACAGTTTTTAAGATAATTAGCAATTTAAGTCTTCTTTAGCAGTTGTGACCTTGACCTTTCAACATATGACCTTGACCCATATATCAAAATGTTCATCATATCAATAACTACAATATTCCAACATACATGCCTAAACAAAAAGTTAATAGTTTTCAAGATAATTAGCAATTTTTGCAGTTGTGACCTTGACCTTTGAACATATGACCTTGAACCATTACCTCAAAATGATCGTCATGTCAATACCTACAATATTCTAATATACATGCCTATACAAAAAGTTAATAGTTTTCAAGATAATTAGCAATTTAAGTCATCTTCTGAAGCTGTGGCCTTGACCTTTGAACATATGACCTTGAGCCATATAACAAAATGATCGTCATGTCAATCCCTACAATATTCTAATATACCTGCTTATACAAAAAGTTAATAGTTTTCAAGAAAATAAGCAATTTAAGTCATCTTCTGCAGCTGTGACCTTGACCTATGAACATATGACCTTGAACCATATATCAAAATGATTGTCATGTTTATACATAAAATATTTTTATATACATGCCTATACAAAAAGTTGAAAGTTTTCAAGATAATTAGCAATTTAAGTCTTCTTTTGTAGCTGTGACCTTGACCTTTCAACATATGACCTTGAACCATATATCAAAACGATTGTCATGCTAATACCTATAATATTCTAATATACATGCCTATACAAAAAGTTTATAGTTTTCAAGATAATTAGCAATTTAAGTCATCTTCTGAAGCTGTGACCTTGACCTTTGAACATATGACCTTGAATCATATATCAAAATGATCGTCATGTCAATCCCTACAATATTCTAATATACATGCTTATACAAAAAGTTAATAGTTTTCAAGAAAATTAGCAATTTAAATCTTTTCTGCAGCTTTGACCTTGACCTTTCAACATAAGACCTTGAACCATATATCAAAATGATTGTCATGTCAATACCTACAATATTCTAATATACATGCCTATACAAAAAGTTAATAGTTTTCAAGATAATTAGCAATTTAAGTCATCTTCTGAAGCTTTGACCTTGACCTTTGAACATATGACCTTGAGCCATATATCAAAATGATCGTTGTTGCAATACCTACAATATTCTAATATACATGCCTATACAAAAAAAACATAGTTTTCAAGATATAGTGACAAATACATAATTTTTAGCAATTTCCCTACTCAGTACCTTACCATTTCCTCATTTTGAGCCCAATGGCTACCATTTGTGCAAATCTGAAACTACATGACCTAAGGATGTTATAAATGAAATAACTAAGGTATATCTCTTGTAGATTCAGAGGAGAAGATTTTTAAAGTTTTTCACTATTTCCGCCCTTATGGGGCCCCAAGGGGACATAACTCCTTCATTTGTGCAAATCTGAAAGGGCTTCACCCAGGCATGATGGTTTCCAAGTTTCATCAAATTTGGCCCAGTGGTTTTGGAGGAGAAGATTAAAATGTAAAGTTTACGCACGACGCATGACGGACGACGCATGACAGACGAAGATGGATAGCAATAGCTCATCTGAGCTTTCAGCTTAGGTGAGCTAAAAATATTAAGAATGTTTTCAGTTTAATTTTACACATGACAGACAATGGAAAAAGGTGATCTATAGAACTCTCTTGCTGTTTTTGGAAAATTTTAAACAAAAGTCACATTTTTGTGAAATCAACTCATCCTACAGTTTTTTAGTAATAATTTGGTGTTTGATGCCCCTGCAGAAATTATTTCACTTATATCAAGCCTGTTAGTTCTGTGATGCTGGAGAAAACTTGAGAGCCTGGAAAAAACTAAAGACCTACATCAAGAAAACTAACAAACCCTCTTGCACTAGGATTTACCTCCAGTTGAATCAAAACCTAGACACTGAGAAGCACCTGTGTTTTGTAAGCTTATGCTGTAGACCACTTGACCACTATGGTCCTTTGTCATGATTCTCCAAACATCAAGTAATAATCTTTAAAACAAAAATACAAAATTCCTGAAACCAAGTCCCTTTGGCAAAAACCAATGGAATCATATTGAAAATCTACAATTCTGGAAATTTTTGGATGCGAATTTTTTCTTGAGTTAAAGCTTTTTTTAAATCAAATTTAAGCTTGAAAACTACATGCATAAATTACATGGATGCATAATATTACATGGGTTTTTATGATAAATGACCTCTGGGTGAGTGATAATAAAACAAAAGAATAACTACCATATATGTACAAAATTTTTTACTTACATAACATACACATAAATCATGGATTCAAGAATGGGGTTCACCCACAAATCAAGTGACACCCATTAAATTCATACAAAACAATTGATTTCAAATGAATATAAAAAAGATTTATGTTGAATTATTATTACAATACAGTTTTACATAAATGTTAGTGGGGTACAGATTATGTGGTGCCCTGATGAATACTACTGTTTACATTTATACATGACATGAACTTTCATACACTATTAATGAAAAAGAAACATCATTGTAATATACATGTACATGATTTCCTGAATTTTCTCAAATTTTTAAATATTTTATTAAACTATGTCCCTGGTCATAAAGACCTTTTAAACAATGGCATTCTCTGGTAAAAAAACTGAAATTGATATCTAAACATTTGAGGAAATCTTCGAGACTTGAGTACAAAGTTATTATCTCCCTTTACCATAGATATTTCAACAGATTTCTGTTTTCATAACTCCAAAATAAAGTAAATGTCCTCATCAAAAACTAAGTTTCAACATGTTTTTTTTTCAGATTAACCAACAAAAGAATTCATTTAAATCAATAATGTGATTAAAATATACCACTACTATAAAATAAAACACATTACATGTAGTTGAATAATTTAATCCCCCCCCTTTTTTTATATTTAACATGTGCCAAAGGTTGAAAATAAATTGAATCTTTCAACCAGTCCTTGTTACATAATATCAAATTTTTTTATTGTGGTATAAAGGAAACTAATGAAAAAGTAACCAGTCCTTTACAAAAGTTACCAGTCTCAGACTGGCTGTTATTTTCAATAGTAGTTTGTCTGTGGTAATCATGGTAAAATAAAGCTTTAGTGGAGTTTCTTTTTGGCCAACAGTTGAAACTCCACACATATACAAACAATAATATTCTGTTAAATCTCAAATATTTAGGGCAGACTAATTTTCCCTATTTTCAAGGGTTACCTAATACTACATAATTTGATGTCGATGGAATTTTCTAATTACCATGCCCAAATCCCCCCATCCCCCCCCCCACCCACCCCACCCCAATTAAGATCTATTTTCATAATTTTTTTTTTAAATTACATAACCACAAAATTTTAACCCCATGAATACTAATAATTCTACCGTTACTTTTTTTCTTATAACCGACCATTACTCAGGCAAATGTACCTACAGGGTCTGCAAGTCATGTCATGTGACAAGCATCAATCCTGTGTAACTGACAATGAGGTCTGTGCTCTAACATTCAAATTGGGGAAGTACTTTTATATCTAGGTGGAAAATTAAAGATGTCAGTAGAGACCCTGTACTTAATGGCTTGTAGAAACAGGATAAATTAAAATTACACAATTTTACTGTTGCACAACAAAAGGTCTGGTTAGATCTGACTATCTCAAAATGAAACTATCTCTCATGCACTTTCGTGACTTTTTGTCATATTAGGTAAAATACTTCAATTTTATTGAAAAATATAACATTTTAGTCTAAATTTGATTCAAATCACAATTTATTTGTTTTTCACAAAAATGTGTTTTCCTCTAGGAACTAACACACAGAATTCCTGATTTATTAAAAAACACTTTGTCAGATTAGGTACTTTTCTTTTGACATTCCATTTTCATGGACAAACCTGGAAATCATAACAAAAATAATGCCGCCCATAACTCCTGATATTGTTCATTCACGCCGTTTTTGTTTACTTTTACTACTTTCGTAGTCTCTACTCGATCTCGAATCATCTGCTCCCCGTTTTTCACCCCTTTTAGCTTTTTTCAAGAACTGATCTAAACCGAAAGGATCTTCTTCTTCAACTTGTTCAAACTGAACTGGCCCATCTCGTCGTCGGCTTCTGTCTGTTCCTGCAAATTCTTTATCTGGAACAAACCTGAAAGAAAAAAGAATTGAACACATACAAACTTGTCTATAGGAACCTTCAAATGATCTTTATTTTTCTAACTTTGCTTCAAAAAATTGACACCTTATCTAAATGATGAATAGAATTAATAAGATTTCAATTATGTTCAATTTAGGTGAAGGAAAATCTTAGTTAAGAAATGATTGTAAAACTTGGTACCTACATGTATGATATTACCTCTAAAATTTTTCCACATTTAATGAATGACATACAGTCTATTTAACAAACGGTGTGCAATTACTGGTGTATTTGTGAAGGACCTTTATTATCCCCCCTCTTTTTGCTAGGATTTTATCTCCTTTTATTTACATAGCAATTATATTATCGAACAGGAAATGTACACTATGTAAAATCACAATAGAAGCAAACAGCTCTAGAATGGAGTACCCCCTACAAAGGCCCACGTCTGACCTGTTCGTTTTCATGAGGTTGTCTAAGTCGTCTCCGTATAAGTCTTTATCGGCATTCTTAGATGGTCTGTATATATTACTGCCAATACTGTGATCTTGCCTCCATGGTTTGTCATATACATTGTAAGCTTCATCATCACCAAAACCACTATCCATTCCCTGGAATGAAAAAATACTGCCTTTGAATCATTTTACCAAAAGTACAAAATGCTTGGTTAATTTAAGTTATATATGTTCTCATATATATGTATGATTCCAATATAAATTTCATCCAAAATCTTGATGACATTAAACTAAATTTTGTTTAAATAATGCATATAATAATATAGGTGTATATACTGTAAATAATAAATAAGAATTCCACAGATTAAAATGTCTTGCCTGTTCAGCTTTTGATCGAGTAAAAAATTTACTTAAACATAAAATTTCACATTTTGACATATGCCGCCGCCTACAATGACACCAGAAAAGTAACACCTAAGTCTCGCCTAATGGCAATGCCAAACTAGCCAAAAATCGTTACATTCATTTTATTTATGTGTAAATTTGCCAGAGTTACATGATGCTAAATATAAAACTTTCAAGAAAAACATTTCATTCAGATAGCAATAATGTGCAATTGCACTGACAATTAGCCATTTTCAGCTATTTATAACAAGTAACACCTAAGTATCGCCTTATAGCGATGCCAGGCTCGCCAAAAATCTTTACTTTCATTTTATTTATGTGTAAATTTGCCAGAGTTACATGATGCTAAATATAAAACTTTCAAGAAAACATTTCATTCAGATAGCAATAACGTGCAATTGCACTGACAATTAGCCATTTTTCAGCTATTTATAATGAGTGCAAGTTTATTACAGGGTAATCACTAAGAATTAATCTAAGAACAAATTTATGTATGTGTCAGATGTGCAAATATATATCATGGTCTACTTTATACTAGCTCACACTTAGGTTGATTTTTTGTTAAGGTGCTAGCTTAACGAGCCAGTATCCCTCAAACAAGCATACCACTTCCCAAGTAAAATTAACCTGGCAACAGTGAACCCAGTTTATTCTCTGCCCTCATGATGCTGAGAGCAAGTAGATTGAACAATCTCTCATATTTTAAAGTATAATGAATTTCACAGTGAGAGTTGGAACCCATGATCACCCGCTCTCATATTCATATGATTGCCAGCAAAAAACAATAAATACAAAAAATAGATATTCATCATACTTTATTTCCATGTCTTACTTCTCCCATGCATTTATAAATTTTCTTAATCATGTTATTTTTAACTTACCTTGGATTGATTGAACAACCTCTGATCAAATTGGACTTCACCTGAACTTCCTCCAGTATTGGGTAAACCTAACGCTATCTTTTCACTTATGTCTCTATCGCGTTCACGCTGTATTCGAGATCTAAGAACTAGAAGAAACATACAATGCTCAAACATTTCAAAATTTACTCATAATAAAAAGTGATACATGCTAATGTAAATGTAGAGTTTTTGTCTTCACTGGTTAAGAAAAACAATTTGTTACAAAGTATAAAAAAGCATCTCAAAATATTCCATGTCATACAGAAATGATAGTTCAATGCATACTCTCACCTCATCGCTGGTATTTTATTTAATACTAGTTTTTACAGTCATATAGTGTAGATATTCCAAAGACAAATAAATGTGACATATTTGTGTAGAAGAGAGAGAGAGAGAGAGAGAGAGAGAGAGAGAGAGAGAGAGAGAGAGGGAAGACATATCTGTAATGAGAGAGAGAGAACATAATTTTATAAGAGAGAGGGAAGAGGGAGAGGAAGGTTTTTCCATACTACTTTGATGTAAACATCAGACATCAGTCTTGTAAAGTTTCTCCCCAAGCAAACATACGAGTGTTTGACAAAAAATGTTCACTTCATTAGCAGATACTTTCACATCTGACTCAAACAGATCCTCCATACTATGAAGTGAGAGTTCTGTCAACCGAGCTATTAAAAAGATACATTAAAGAATAAAACAGAACCTTTTGTCTGGAGCTGCTCTTGCAAGATTTCTTTCTCTTTGTCTTTCTTTCTGTCTGTCTCGTCTGATTTCATCTCTCTCTACAAGTTCTTCATCTTTGTCTAAACATGGACAAATTAGCATACATCATTTATTTATTCATTATTCCGTTATTTCTATATAAGAATCTCTTCTACAACTTACAGAAACTTTACACATTATTTGAGGCAATAAAACTCAAGATTTTTTCGGGACAAAGAACTCCAACAATTTTGATACAAGAGTCATTTGAATCTGTTTCTTTCCTTTTAAAACTGAATTTCTTGTTAAAAGCTCTGATATAGTTTTATTGTTAAAACTTAATTTCACTTTTAGGTTCTAAAATTTACTCGTAAAAATATATCTACATAGGTTACAACTCCACAATGGTTATCAGAGTTAATATTTTCAGCAAAATTACATACTACCAGATATTACAAACATTAAAACACTCAGAAAATGGCCAGCATGTCTCGATTTCAGCAAACAATTATTGTTAGATCACACAAAAGAATATATTAGAGTACATTGTTGTATTACTTTATATTCAGATTAAAGTTCAAATCATTAACCTCTACCTACCATCAACTCTTCTTATCCCTGCTCTTTCATCCCTGGCTTTCTGAGCTAATTGCCTGAGATTTTCTTCTCTTTTTTCTTTTTCTTTCTGTGCTATCTTTTTGTCGATCTGTGCTCTCATTTCTACAGCTTCTCTAGCCTTTAAACATAAAATAACTCTAAAAGCTCAGCAAAACAATCTAATGCCAATAAGTTAACAGTAGAACTTGTAAGGTTAAACAAAAAAATTATTGAATAATTATACCAAGTTTACATCTTTGTCAAATTTTGTATCAAGACAACTTGTTTTCAGCATATTTTTTTAAAGTCTTCAAAATGTAATCAAATAGCAAGTTGTTTTATAGTTTCAAATTTACAATGCCTTAACAAATTAGTTAAGTTTATACATGGTACTGATTTTATAGACGACACACATGAAACATGACTTTAAAGACATATTTACAATTTCCTAACAAATTAGTTCATTTTATACATGGTTTTTTTAGTTTACACCACGGTAATGCTCATACAAATGACAAATGAATTTTAAGACAACAAATCACTTTTGGTGATAACGAAAAAGAAACAGTCAAAAAAACTTTGATTGGACTTTGAGATAAGCTAGATTCAATAGTCATTACCTGTTAGTATATAACACATAGCATGAACTTTCAAATGAAAATGTATGACAGTAGAGAAAGAGTTACCGAGATCAATCAACAAAGGCAGTAAAGATTGAAATCCAAGGTAAACCACATGGGTGTAGAGCTTTTGGCATCTTGATTTAGACAAAGTTAGGGTTTAGGATTTCAAACTTTCAACTTAAAACTCTACTAAGCAACCAGCCATAGAAGACTTACTCATGTAACATACAGGTATTACTTTAATTCAACTTGAGATATAAAAATGTTCCATATAGGACCTTGACAAATGTTCCATATATGACCTTGACAGTCACACAGAAAAGGAAAAAAAAAAAAAAAAATATATATATATATATATATATATATATATATATATATATATTGACAAACCAGGTCCTACATATAATCTACTTACTTTTCTATCAGCTATATACAAAGCTTCTGCAAGTTTCGCAAAGTTTTCATTGATGTGTACTCCTTGTAAACCACGCCCATCAGCTGCCAATCTTTTATCTAAAGGTATTGTATACCCCTGAAGAAATAAAGAAATGTAAATGCATAAATGTATCAAACAGCTTATTAAAATACATAAAATGTAAAACAGACAGCCAAACAAATCCATTTTAAGACCATCTATACAACATTCCATTTTGAATACAGATAAGCTTTTATTTTAAAACTCCAAACTTAGCGACAACCTACAGATGTTTGAAACTACCACCAACAAAAATCAAAATAAATACATGTAGTTTGATGACAAAATATATTTATAACCAGCAGACACATTTATGTTATGTTTCACACACAAGATTTTACCCCAGAACCAACAAATTTTGTACCAAAGAATTTTATACAAAGAAAATACTCTGTAAGATCAACAGGATTTTGTTCTATCCAGACAATTTTCTTTATGATTCCAAGTTTTTTTATTTTGGTTTTTCTTTTTCTTTTTATGATTTGATTTTAAGTTTATTTTGTTTTGATTTCAAGTTTTTTAATGATTTAATTTAATTTTTTGATTTCTTTTATACAATTTGATTCCAGGTACAATGTTCTTGATGTTCATGATATTCTTCTTACCTTTGCATTTTTCCAGTTGGATATACATGGAGGTATTTTCCATTCCTGTTGTTCTTTAACTGTCACCTATAATGATAAATGAAAATGAAACAAAGATTACACAACAAATATGTCTCAAAGTCTCTCATTGCCGTCATCCTGAGAGCATGGTATGGTAAAACAAAAACAGAGATTATTGTTAAAGCAAACAGTACAATAAATACAGACACTGGAAAAATCAAACCTACAAAGTGCCCAACTTGTTTGCCATTGTGATACATTAAGTTTTGTAAATACTGTAAATCAGTAAATTTTGCACTTGTTTTCAAGAAGATTTGTGGGAGTAATTAGGGGAAGGCTAAAAACTTTCGAGAATAATTTTTTTTGACATATTTCACTTGCATTTGCACTGAAAGTTTTCTAATACAGAGTAGTTACTACCATAATATGACCTAATTTATCAAAACAAAAATAACCTAAATGTTATCTTAATATATATAAGAAATGAAATATTAAACAAAAACTGGTCAACATAAACACTAGTTGAATGGCAAGGTGTGTGTATGCTGTAGCTAACAGTAAAAGATGAGACAGTGGAAAAACAACTTGAAAATGCAAATTATGTTAAAGATTCCTATTTATTCCTTCTGTCCACAGGAAGACAATAATGACTAACTTTATTGACAAAACATCTTGAGAAATGACAAAAAACTGCATTTACTTGATGAGTCAGACCTTTTAGAAACAAAAATTACTGCTTCTGGCTATCTTAACTCTCACAAGGGATTGTACTATTGTGCATGAAATTTACAAGCCAAAAAATAAGGTAGAGTAACATAAAATGTATGAGTTTTTTCTCTTGTATTGTAAAATAATCTATATTATATGCAAAATTACCTTTCTATTTGGAGAATGCATTACAGGTGCAGGAGGTGAGGGAGGACCTCTTGGTATTTTTTTGTTAACTCTGAAAAACAAAATAAATTCAAGAAACTACAACAGGTGATACATTAAAACCTGTAAAAATCAAACTGGTAAATTAACCAAAATCCTATTTAAACTGAATTATTTTGTTATGGCACATTACTAAAATTATTTACTGTATATCAACCCAATTGATTACCTGTCCATGTTGACAACATCAGTCCAGAACCAAAGTAGTCAGGTAAGATTATAATTTGGAAACATAATGAAAATGAAAATTTCAACATTAATACCCGGTACATAAAATTAAATTTATTTACATACATAAAAAGAATGATTTATACTAAAACATAATTATGTCCTGCTATCATTGACTTAATACAACACATTAAGCATGCAGTCTCCAAGTGAAACCCAAGTGTTGACACCAGAAAATCAGACAAAAAACCCACAAATAATGATTGCTACTGTCAATCAATTTTCAAAAAAATTGTACATTTTTCTTACTAAAAGACCTTTCTACAATCCTCACATCCTCATAATGGAAATGATTCAAACAAGAAATAAAAGTTTTGCTTTGCTGTCTTCTTTCTTTTAACAATATCCATATTAAAATCACCTTAACTACTAGAAAAACATAAGATGAACAAACAATTTTTTAAAACAAATTTTTTTATGATGAATTTAAAAAATAACTTACTTAAATTTTGGTGGTTCCATTGGGTCTTTCTGTGCTTCCACCATTCTGATAATTCTTTGCTTAGCTCCAGAATTAAATGCTAGGCCCTGCTGTGATGGTGTGTATCTTAAACACAAAAGTAGTAAATTTCAATTAATTTGAGTGGAGTAATACAGTTTTATGCCCCAGTCCAGATTTTTTCAATATAGGTTCATGGTGCTGGGGAAAACCTGGATTATCAGGAGAAAACAATCAACATTCAACATTCAGTGAACTAACAAATTACTCATTCTAGGATCTGCCAAAGTAGAATTCAAACATAGTCTGTGAGGCACTCCAACAATTCATTCAACTCAAAATTTGCTAATGAGCATACACTTATTTATATATATCCATGGTTCTACATGTATATAGTACAAAACTTAATGAAAAAATGAAAAATTTCCCTATTAAAAAGTGCTCAAAACATTAAATTTATTCATCAAGAAAAATTTCAATCACTCCATTTTTGTCAATTACCATATACCTGCCAGATCTTAGTGACCTGTTCCCCAAATTATAAAAAAGCAACAATGCCAATCAAACAGAAACCTAAAACAAGACCAGTTTTATCCTTGTACTTATAATTCTGCTTGTAAACATTATAAAAAAGCGACAATGCCAATCAAACAGAAGCCTAAAACAAGGCCAGTTTTATCCTTGAACTTATAATTCTGCTTGTAAACATTATAAAAAAGCGACAATGCCAATCAAACAGAAGCCTAAAACAAGGCCAGTTTAATCCTTGTACTTATAATTCTGCTTGTAAACATTATAAAAAAGCGACAATGCCAATCAAACAGAAGCCTAAAACAAGCCAGTTTTATCCTTGAACTTTTGATTCTGCTTGTAAACATTATAAAAAAGCGACAATGCCAATCAAACAGAAGCCTAAAACAAGGCCAGTTTTATCCTTGTACTTATAAATCTGCTTGTAAACATTTTAAAAAAGTGACAACGCCAATCAAACAGAAGCCTAAAACAAGGCCAGTTTTATCCTTGTACTTATAATTCTGCTTGTAAACATTATAAAAAAGTGACAATGCCAATCAAACAGAAGCCTAAAACAAGGCCAGTTTTATCCTTGTAAACATTATAAAAAAGTGACAATGCCAATCAAACAGAAGCCTAAAACAAGGCCAGTTTTATCCTTGTACTTATAATTCTGCTTGTAAACATTATAAAAAAGCGACAATGCCAATCAAACAGAAGCCTAAAACAAGGCCAGTTTTATCCCTGTACTTATAATTCTGCTTGTAAACATTATAAAAAAGTGACAATGCCAATCAAACAGAAGCCTAAAACAAGGCCAGTTTTATCCTTGTACTTATAATTCTGCTTGTAAACATTATAAAAAAGCGACAATGCCAATCAAACAGAAGCCTAAAACAAGGCCAGTTTTATCCTTGTACTTATAATTCTGCTTGTAAACATCACAAAAACTTGAATAGTTACACACAGACCTGTGCTGCATTGTAGATTCTACAATGACTAGATATCTAATAAAATACATGTAAGAATTGTACACTTATTCTGGCTGATCTGCTGATTCTTTTTGTTTAGATCAACTGTGACAATCAGACAAAAATCTCATTGATCGCCATTTAAATTATTTTAAAATTTTTGTTCCTATTCAAAACATACTAGTTTCCTGTTTGAAGATGATATGGAAAAAATGTGCACAATTAGCATACCATTATGCATAGAATCGTGAATAAAGTCACCTTCATGGTAGCCACCAGTAATGACATGTCATGTCAATTTTCGAGAAAATAAATGACTGTGATTTTTATCACTTCAGCACATTCAAAATGTACCTTAAATGCATTTGAATATAAAATTTAAGATGTACATTTCTGATAAGCATGTGCTTATATTGTGCATTCTTACAGGAATAGGACTTTTCAGTCATGGAAAATTTCTGCACAAGTTTCCAACATTATTTTCTCAGAACTTAACCAAGTATGGTTTCTTCTTCACATGTCATATTTATGTTCTTTTCGTGGTTATATAGCTCTTACTTATTTGTCTATAACCTACCTAATATACTGTGCTGGGGCTTGTTTCTCGGCTGCCCTGACCGGTTGTGCAGCAGATATTTTAGAAGATACAAGTTTTTCAAGAGCCTGTCTTGTCTTCTCAGTTGTGTCCTGAATTGCTTCTTCATCTGGCTTTTCCAGAGATTGATCATCATCATCTATATGCTTTGGTACCAAATCTTGAAATTTTGAATGCACAACCTAATCCAAAATACAAATTTGAAATTTATTCATTACCTTGTTACTGACCTTAAAAGCCGCTGAAGTGTTAGTATCTGTTATGATCTTAATAACCTCAACCTATTTTGAGAATCCATTATGAGTATCCACGTCGAAAATCTCACCTGAGAGCAACTATATATTATTTCAGTAAGAGATGAGAAGTGATGTGGAGTAATGGTGTTTTACACCCCAGTTAAGAGGCAGTTCCAGGTGTGGTGGAGGAAACAGGAGTGACCAGGGAAAACCACCTGTCTTTATGCAAGCAAACAGTAAGAGACAAGGCTTAATTCTTTTCTTTCATTATATTGTCAATGTTTGCTCCAAGTATGATTTACAAAGACATGAGTGCCATGTTTGCAAAGTCAAGCTTTTGAATTGTATGAACTGAAAAACAATGATGTTTATTCTAAAATACCCTGTATTAACATTTGAAACACACTGAAAATTTCTAAATTTTAATGCTCCACCTGTTACTTTCCTGCCAGATGATGTCATGTTCCTCCCATGATGACATTGTGTAGATGTCTCTTGATTATAACATCATACAAGATATGTGTATATAAATGAGATAAAATGGATATGGATGACACTGGTTTCCAAAGCAAGCTGAAACTGAACCCCATATCTTAATTCCTACTCAATGCAAACAATGATTTCTGCTTTGACTTACTATAACATGGATTACTGGTAGAAGTAAAATATTATACTGAAAATAAATACCTTGTCTTTCCCATGTCCATACTTGGCAATTGCATCATATTTAATTTTGCCTTGAGCATCAAGCTGTACAGGTAGAGCATTTGCTGTAGACTTTTTTAGGCCCATGCCAAGTGGATACTGTGCAACATGAATCTCTGGAAATGCTCCACCATCTCCAAAATCCTGTATTAAACAAAAAATTAAATATTAGTACCAAAACATTATAACAAAAGTGAAAAATGATTCAGTGTAACTCAAAATACACATCCTGTCAACAAAGACAAATCACAAGTTTGAAAATCAATGTCATTTTGCGATGGTCTTATGCTCAAACACAAATGGTAATGGCAAGCAATAATTGCGAATAAATAACAACAGCATTTAAAGAGCCAGATATATAAAAATTGTTTGCCTCTTGAGCTTTTAAAACATGATAGAGTATATTACTGAAATACAATGTACCAGATAATGTGCAAACACACCAGTAAGTTTAGCTTGGCATTGACTTAGTTGAATCTTAAGCTTTCTTAATCAATTAAGATAAACTAACTTGCATGCCGTATAGTCCAGTGTTTTCTCCAGAGTGTGTTTCTTGTGTTTTTGACTCGATTTTTTTATGAATGGTGCAACTTGGTTTTGCTGTTGCGTTATTTTTGACGCAACCATTTTTATGTGGATTGAAATCGGCTACTGTAAATTATAAAAGGTGACACGACTGAAAACGAAAGTACTAAGCGGAAATTCCGTATTGTCGTACCACATTACTATCGTATCATATTACAGGAAGCTAAATATTGATATAAGAACCTGTCTATATTCTTAATCTTTGAAATGTTTGTATTGAACCCATAATTTATAAAGTCATTAGAAAAGTCGAAACAATCTCGTTTGACAATGTTTTTGTCAAAATCCTGCACAGAGCTCTGAAAATGACCAGGCGGCATCTGGTAGTAACTTACTTTCCGACGACTCACAGTCAATTTAAAAAAGCTAATGTAAAAAGAGATTTAATAAAATTTGGTTAAACAAATATCGATTGATGATTTATGAAAATAGTAAAATCATATGTAGAACTGGCATAACGGAAGGGATGGATAATAATTATGAATGATAATGGTCTGTTGACTTGACATTCAGTAATTACTGTTTTGGGATACTATCTCGATTTCACTGATTCAAATATTACAGATATAAGTAGCATTTAGAAT